>JARGXW010001409.1:0-22312 GCA_029204085.1 Mycena sp. CBHHK59/15 | reverse complement strand
AAAGAATCTTTGGGCGGTCCTTTCTCACCTCGCTGATAGTGGATAAAATTGCGGCCTCTGAAACGGCCGCTGATTTTTCATAATTGTGCGGCACTTTCACACCAAAGAGAAAGTCCAATTTTCTACTAATTTTGATTTGACTATAGATTTATCTACTTTCAATTCACCTTTCGACCTATGTCGAAATAAGTCTTTATACGGTGTGCAAGACGTCTATGCGAATACCTATGAATAGAGCTGAATCAATTGGATAAATTATCGAGAAAAGATCAAGGCAAACTGGCCACTGCAAAAATAATTGGGAAGCTGGAACCCAGTGAAAATTCACGGATGTATGTGTCGAGAGGTGTCGAGTTTGGCCATGTGTACGTGTACGATCTCGCGGCAAGATCAGTTGGTTTACCGACGGATCAGCTGGGTGCACTTAACGCGTTAAGTGCATCACCGATACAAAAATTCGCTGGTTAATCAACCAGACAATGTGTACATGGCAATCTTTTTGCATCATGGATTCAAAACCATGGCCTGGTTCCTGCGAACCTTAAATCAGTCAAGTGCTCCCTTTTCCCTGCCCAAACCGCCCAAACACTCGAAAATGGTCACGGATCACACAAACACTGTTTCAACCGAATCAACACATTGGTTGTCCTGGCATCGGAGTTCTTCTGGGTTAAATTTTCTGACACTTGACGAGGGGCTCAGTTGGACACTCCACATTGAGTTTAACACCTCAAAAAAATTGTGGAATTTGCGTGACGACCAGAATTTGCGTGACGACCGGAATGCTCCAAGCACTGTTTCAACCGAATCTTACTGAGTTGTCCTGGCACCAGAGTTTTTCTGGGTTGATTTTTCAGTGTTGAGGAGTGTAGCCTTACATGGCGTCCAGCGGCTGTGTCCCATTTCAGTCTCTTTATTTAGTTGTGCACGATCCGGTCCACAGGATGCACCAGGACGAGGACAGTGGCCTGGATGAGGAGTACGAGACAGTGTAGCAGGGACTATTAGAAACTTTCGCCGAGGGCAGCATAAAAGGACTGCATTTACTTTACTACGCTGGCCCAATGGCCAAACTGTCAATAACATTAGTTTTGCAGATCTGCAATAACAAAAGATCACAAGTTCGACCCCACCTGAAGTCAGTAAAGTAAGTCATTAGTTATAAGGTTCCTTGAATCACACTTTCGTTCAAACTTCAACCTGCTCGACCCTGCCCGCCACAGCAACACCAAGGCACCCTTCTTCTTTGCCTCCTCACCTACCTCTGACGCTCCTCCCCCCTTCCCTCCACATGAACCTCCAAGCCACACCATATACCGTCAATTCCCTACATATTCAATCCCTAATTGTCACAAATGCTACTTGGGGTGTGGGCCGTGGCATTGCCCGGCAAAACTCGTACTTATTTTTTAAAACCCAAGTACGTGCCCATTTTGTGTGGTTCTCTATTCTCACTCTGATTCCTCATCTATGCATGTCCCCACAAACCATTCACCCTGTGAGGGCAGCAATCTAAATCTACTGGCGCATTCGCCGAAATTCAATCCCATAGTTTGGCACACTTAAACTACCCCCATCTTGTCGACAGGTCAATGGCCCGTTGATGACGGTTTCTGTCTGCCTCAACGTGTTCAATCAAGTCGACAGGCTGATGGACGGGTGATGCGTAACACCCAAATCTGGCACACATAGATGATTAAGTCGAGGATGTATGCGACGGGCAGCGCACGGGCAGCAGTCTTCCTTGCCTCGGGGTCAGTCGTGAAATTCTGGGCTAGTGCGGGAACGGCGAGAATGACGAGGCCGATGACGAGGAGGATATATTTGGAGTTTCATCCCCAAAGTCATTGTAGCGTGGGAGTTCTTCCCATGTTTGTAGGCTCCAATCATACTTGAAATGCCGAGGATGAGAATGATGTGGCACAGACCGCTCCTGAGAAGGGATTCCATGGCCAGGATGTCATTGCCGGACTTGAGACCCAAGCTGCTAATGATAACTTCAACTATGTTTCTAAAAACTGGTTAGATCATCGATAATCATTGTGAATACCGTATACAAATACGAACCCGAAGGATACGCCCAGCAGGATAGCAGCCGTGGGACCAGATATTTCAATCAACTCATCGGTGATGATTGTAAGCACGGCGGCTTCGGGGATAAGAGCCATAAAATTCAAGGCGAGAGAGACGCTCGCAGGAGTGCAGAACCGGGCAATCCAACCAAGCGGAGCTAGGATGAGGAACCCCTTCCACCAACGTTGGGTGAAAATGCGGCATATCTCCGACCATTTGGTCGATGTACTGTTTTTTTGAAGCCTGGGATTGGTGCCAGACTCAAGAGCAGTCTGCGATGTTTCTTGAGACATTGGCAAGAAGTGAGCCGAAGTGATTTATGTTATGAGAAAACTGCGGTGAACCGGACTTTATATGGGTGCACTGTGCTGTGCTCGGAAGAAGTATGTCACTATCATAGGTATCTCGAGATTTTATCTATGTGCCTCTCTTTTCCGTGCTGTCCTTATTCCCGAACCACTCGATTTCTGTATTGCCGACACTCAGATTTTTTGGAGGGGCTGCCAGCATGTTGGTATGAAGTGGGGTGTTCAGGCATGTCTCAATACTTCCTATCAAGCTACCTGGGGCTTACCTTGGGCCCTCACAGGGCTTTTCCTCTGATGGACACTCGGTCAATCGGGACCTCGATTTCAGCCATTCCCAGTCTGTCGGAGGCAGATATTTTGACCTTTCATACACCTTATCTGTAAAGTACTATATCTGACGGGGAAGCTAGCCACACGAGGAAGCTGGCCACTTGGTAAATACAAGGATAAATTGTACCAAATGTTAAGATTTTGAACTTTGGGGAGGGAGTACGACCTATGCCGCCCATCCATGCCAAAATTTGGGCCAGAGTCATGAGTTGATCGAAAGCTGTGCCTCGTTTGATCGCGGGCCAAAGGGTGAGAACATCAGTTTCTTAACTCCGGATAGCCATCTCGCCCGTTTCTCCACGAATTCTTTGTCAATCCACGACTTTGGTGCCTCGTTCTTCTCCCCTCATCTGAGGCTTTCTCTCAGGCATAACAGGGTTCCTGTATCTTAACCCCTCCTGTGATAGACCCCTCACAAGTGACTGCAATGCAACCTTGAGGACCACCACCAGCCACCCAGATATCAAATGACCCTGGGACGCTACGGGTCTACCACTGGGCATGGTCCATAATCATCCATGAAGCTTCAGTTTGAAAGTTAGTCCAGTATTTTTCTTACTCAATGCCCCTCTCAATGCCGCCAAATACCCCAGTTCACCCCATTTTCTGTGGTAAGGATATCTAAATGTCGGGTTCTCAGCAGAACGACTCAGGGCTGGAACAAAGGGTCCAGGTGCATTCATCTATGCGTAATGAAGCATCCTGCAGCTTATTTTGGTCAACCCCGTCCTCTTGCTGTCCCGTGGCCTTTGTTTGTTTAGTTGCACCGCTTCCGCCTCTTGCGCATCTCTGAAAAGGCACCCAGTTCTCCCACTTCCCTAGGTCTGATGTAACATTTTAATGTCTACAATACATCATTTAGGTCCTTGGAACATCATTGGACACCGTGAGGCCACTGACCAAGCGGATAACAGTGGATTTACGTAGGTGGCCAGGTACCCTGCCAATTGCCTTTTTTGGACTTCCACCGGAAATAAATTCGGCTAGCAGTCAAAACGTCACCATAATTTCCCCGACGGGTTTTACCGATTCACAGGATGTATGCCTTCGGTTTGGAGCCCTCGAGCCCATGGTAAGGCCCTCTATATCCTTGTTAATCAGCTAAAACCCTGAATGTGGCCAGGTTCCCCGTCACATATAGTACAGCTATGTTAAATGGTCCTTACATCCTCGCTGTACAATTCCTGGTTGATAAGGGAGCGCATTCGAGCATCAACGGTTCATTTAGCTGGGTGGCCAACTAGCTTGTTATTTGGCCATGTTGGACTGCCGCCCGAAAGAAATTTACTGCAACGTCAAATCTTCAGATAATTTGATCGGAGTGGTCTTGAATTCTTTGTAGGATACCTGCATCAGTCCAGTGCGCCGATTGAGGATGAGGCATAAATGATTAGGTGGCCAAGTAGGTGGTCGCAAATAGTATGTACCGTAGCGCAGTAGCGCTGTGTTCCAGAGCAGTAGAATAGCAGTCAAAATTAATTATAAGCTACTGTCAATGCTATAATTAATTCTGATGAATGAGAACGATTCAAATACATCCATAGGTGCCACGGCACTGCCTCGTCCGCGTCAGTGCCACGTCAACGCCGCGGCCATTCCCCGCAGTGCGGCAGCCGGCGCCGCATTTTCTCCTGGCACACATTGAACATGCTCACGTCGTTCTGGGTGTCAGTGTATGCACTTTGACAGGCGACAATGCTAGCGTTGCTGACCCCGCCGAGTCGCTGTTTTTCCGAGCACGTTTGGCCAGGATATCGGGTCATTGGACGCGCGGCGGACAGGGCGCCTAGGGATGTCAGCACCGTGCTCTATCAGCAGGGCCACAATCAAATGCAGTGCGGTGCCGTCGTAAGTGGATGCAGTTGTGTCTGCGCCATGCTCGATGAACAGCCGTACAATCTGTTCATGCCCCACTGACGATGCCGCCCCCAGAGCGTTACCGTACCGATGGCCTTGGGCATTGATGTCGGCACCGTGCTCTATCAGCAGGACCACAATTGATTCATGTCCATTCCTGAAACCCGGAGACGCACAGAGGAACCACCGGCACAAGGCCCGATTGGAACACTCAGTTCTGCGAGCGCTCGGGGCAGCCAGGTCCTTTGTGCCCAGCGCAGATATGGAGGCGCCTGTGACTTCGGCTTGCGAACAGCCCCCGAACCTGGGTCACGCTGACTCCCACTCCAATGTAATCAATGACAGCAGTTTCGATGTCAAGGACCTGGTTGAAATCAGGAAAAGATGTCCTTGGTGTGAGAAACCCAACGCGATGCTGATGGCCGGTGACTGGAGCGCAAAGAAGGATTGCCATGTTTGTTGTTGACGGCTGATACTGATTCAACACCCTTGGTGACCTTGCAGAAAGCTCAGGCTCAAAGATGTTGTTTGCCGCACTGGGAGTCACACAACGTGGCGCTTCTGCAACAATCTCCATGCATTGAATGCCAGGAGGCACAGAAAGGAAGGGGATTGAGCAGCTCGCGTGGAACTGGTCATCACAGTAGTTGACGCTACATCCAGATGGCATGTCACAATAAGACAATCCGATATTGCTGTTGGCACGGTGTGATGTTGCGGTTGATTCAAAACCACCGATGACCTAGCAGAAAGCTCTGGCTCATCGACGTTGCTCGTCGCACTCGGAAGGGACAATCGAGACAGGTGCACCTGTGGTGAAAATCTAGTACTGATGGGCAACTGCGGCCGCCAGTGGGAGGATAAGATGTTTGCGCCGGGGCCGACTATGAAATCAGGTGACTGCATCCACAGTGGCCGAGGATTCAGCTATTATCGTAGTCATCCCAGCGGGAGGCCGAGGATTCCTAGGAGAAGCAGGGGAAAAGGCATCGAACTGGTGCCAGTATTTGGCGAAGGGAACGAGACTGGGGTTTGCAGCGCGAGAGCGAGGCGAAATGGTGCGAACAGGAATTCTGACACCCAAGGGATCACGGCCTCCTCTTCATTCAGTGCCCGAGGTGTAATAAACATCCCGGCATAAAGAAGGGCGAGCTGTTTAGCGCTCGATGCATCGTGGTGAAAAATGGATGTCCCTTCGTCTCGTGCTCGATGTTTCAATTCCCATCCATTCTCCGAATCTCATTACTGAGTAATGAGATTCGGAGAATGGATGGGAATTCGAAGTACATAGGTGCTGAGGATTGCAATGTACAGGCAAGGTGAAGGAGAAATTCGATGCAGGGATCCCGCTGGCCCACGCCCGCGGCGCTGGAGAGCAGCGGCATACCGAAGAGTCGATCCCGTCCGTGGAGCCTGGCACGGCGTGCAAGCTGTTCTTCTTCATTATTGCCACCCTCCTTTTTGCTGCTTACATCCAACATTCCAACGCGATCTCGTTTCCCCAAGCAAACCCTTGCTCGAGAACGTGGGGGCTTGTCTCATGTTTGGCGTCCGAGGGCTTGAAATATTGTTCATTCTCGCGCTGGTCATCCGAGCGGGGATTTGGGTGAAGGACATTTGCATTCCCCATGTCGGAGAGGGTGTTGAACTGGAACCTGATGGGGCGCAGAGGATGAAGGAAGAGCACGAAGCGGCTGTGCGTTATGCATTTCCTTCCACTCGTTACCTGTTCCTGGGCTTACGCGAGATCTACCTCCACAGGACGCAGCAGCGGCCGCTGCGGAGGAGGCTGCGCCACCGCAGCCCGTCCCTTGCATCGGAATGGACCAGGGCGCAAACATCCCGTTTACGGAGGAGCAAGCGGAAGAGGCGACGAAGATCGCTCTGGAGAGGGCAGCTGTGAGTTATAGTATACCGGTTCCCAGTGCGGTTGACTGACGTTGAAGGATGGATGGAAGGATCCCTGATCTAGTGTTAGTTACTAACTCGAACCAATGTGTGTACGCTGGACATTGAACGCCGGGTGGTTCATCTAATCTACCTCGCGCGGAATATTCGAATCCGCTGGTAAAGCTAGGACTGATCTCACATACGAGCGCAGTACGAAATCCATTTCGGGTCACCTCCTCTGCATAGCGAGGGCGATGCTTCGATCAGACGCTTCCCCCGCTCTTGCATCTGGATTTCCTTAAGCTTGCATCCGCGATAAGCGAAGCATGCATCGCGCCGCAAATCCATTTGATAAGTAAATTATATGCTTGGGCGGTCAACTTCTTTGGCTACCTTCCGTCTAGCTCAGTCTCAATCCTTCCGCATGTGGTCCTGAAGTGAATCACGTCCCGATGATCAGTTCTCCGTCGTTGTCAATATTAATGATTAGACCGCAAGCGAAGGATTTGTGGCCGAGTTTAGAGGAGAGAGAGTTGGGAGAGCTCGGAGGGTGGTTTTGGTTTGGGCGCGTCTTAGAATTGCCGCCTAGGGAGCCTGAGGGACTGGGAACAAGAAACTAGCTTTCGAGCTGAAGGTCGCGGACAAAGAATGCCGGCTTCAAGTTGCCGATGCCGAGAGAAATAAACAGGCGCACATTCAGAGACTCTCTACTCGCTGCCAATGCCATGGTTCCACTCAACGGTCAACCCAATCAGCCAGTCGTCCATATGAATCTCCGCTGCCCTGCACTCTCCAATCCCCCGAAATGATGAAGAGCGCCCACTTGAATGCCTAGTAAGTTCTCGGCTTTCGTACGTGCTAAACGGTTTCTAATATCTGTAGAGCCTCACCGACACTGCGTGTTAGCATTCTGGATGCACGCGACAACGTCTAGGTGCGTTCTCCACTGCCCTAGCACCCCACTCCGCAGTCTTATAGACCTTTTCAGCGCACGACACCACCGCGGTCGTCCGAGTTCTAGGGGGATGCGCCGCCAAGGATGGAGAGGCCAACGGTACGTCGTACCTCCTGTCTATATGGTGCTCCTTCTTACCGTCTTTAAGCAGCTGTGGAACCTGTTACGAGGTTCTAGCGTCTGCGCGTCCAGTACGTGCTTCCGATACAATTCCGCCCATACACCAATGCACCCGCGGCGCTAGGCCTGGGTGCCTTCGTCCTCGCCGTGCCCTGTGCATCCCCGCACCTCAGTACGCAGCGGATCCCATACGACGCACCCTCCTCGCGCGAATGCCATTCGACCTCACGCCCCGCATGCACGTCAACCGGCGACGACCCCTCCTTCGCCACACGCGCTTCACCCCCGCGCCGTACCACCTTCAAAGTCGTCGGCCCCGCACCTCCGCTCACGCTCGCACGCCGTCGACTTCGAGCGAGTGCGCACCCCAGTGCTTCGCGCATCCACCCCACCTCGTTTTTTCGCTGCAGCATCTCCGTGTCCCCCTATGCCCCCGGTTTGGAAGACGGCGCCATTCGACAATGCGGCGCCTTGGCGCAGCCCGATCGGGCGTAGCACCCTTCCATCCGCGCCGCTTCGCCGATCAGCTACACGGCGTGAAGAGCTGCCCGCCGCCCCCGGACGCATCCCGACAGTCACTCGCGCAAATCTTCAGGGGCATCGCCGTGTCCCCCCTCCTCCCCTCTGCTGGGCGGCCGTGACGTCGACGCCAAACGATCTCGCGCGCCCCGGAGTGCCACTCGTGCGCGGCCCCTGCCCACCTTCGGCTTGCCGCACTGCATCCCTCCTTGCCGACATTTGGCACCGCCATCTCCCCCGCGGCCCCTTCCGCTACCGACTTCGTCTTGGAATGCAGGAGCTGCGGGACTTGTCGTCCACGCGATATCCACGATTTGCCAGTCAAGCACCGTACTTTTGGCCCTCCCACACATCGGACGGCTGTCCCTTGTCAACCGGGATGGCGTGATAACCCCGAGGTCGATAAGTACACGGACCATAATGACCGTGGAAGCATGTTTCAGTCCTCTTATTCTCCGCTCTGGCGTGGTACTACACAGGCAAGACGCGTATGCACCCCGCTGGGGACATCCTCCGCACCTGGTTCATCACCTCCGCCACGCGCATGAATCCAACTTGAACCACGCGCAGTTCATTCCCTGTGCGAACACCGGGCGGTCCATCGGGATCATCGACTTCTCGCAACAATACACGAGCGTTCTCGACGCCGCCGCGATCTCGCCTCGGGTGCGCCCGGTGGTCTACCTCAGACATCAGTGCTTTCTGCCAGTGAAACGTCGATTTTCTCAATTGGCTTGAAATAATCAATTGGTAGGACGAATCCGCCGCGACCATAACCACGGAACGTTCGCCATCTGCAGAGCGCGGCATCGCGGCTCTTCACCGGAATACCGGTTTGGCGACGTCGAAGGCGAACACCATGAAGTCGCGCATCTCGTCGTACATCGCCGCCAACGGTTCGCAGCCGCAGGAGCTCTCGCGCACGCGTAGCTTCCACTACTCGACCTTTAACCTCGTGGCGTGCACCCGGATGGCAGCATTGGGGAAGAAGGTCGGCGTCGATCTGTGGGGATACAAAGGTTCGCAGGGGCAGAGCATCAACCAGGCCGTGAACTTTATCATTCCGGCTGCCACTGGCGCGAAGAAGTGGGCCTACCCCGACTTGAACTTTACCGCGTTCTCGGCCAGCGATGTCGTCCATGGCTTCAGCCGATGCGGGGATGCCAACGCTAAGCGGCGGTTGGCAAAGTGCCTGCGCCTCCTGGTGGAGACCTTTGGCTGCTCGTCCGGCGGCCGAGCAGTTGGACGCGCTTACTTCGTAGTTCCCCCGTACCGATTCCTCGAGCAAGTATTCACCCTTTAATGTACCTTCACGAAATACGGTTGTATGACTAAAACGACCTTATGACAATAGTTACGGTTTAAGAATGATCTTGCGAGTAAACCGTAGTGGTCGCTGACCCAGCGTCCCTGTCTTCGAGCTTCAATCCTACTCCGATCTTTTGATGTCTCAGCCTCCATTTCCCCTACGGTGAGTATTTTGTCCAGCCTGCGGGGCGGATACCCGCACTTGGGCTGATAGCCCCAAGTATGCCCCGACGACACTTCCTCCTCGTCAACGCCCTTGGTTCCAGGCTGGCCGCTGGCCGCCAACCAGGCGTCGGTGAGGCCCACCTATTCGGGAAGGTTTTTCGTCTGAAGGAGAGATGGCGTTCAATATCTCCCGCCACCAGCCACCGTCTACCCGCTCGCCTTGAGGCGATCGGATATCCTTCCCGCTGCTTTGGTCTCGCCCTGTCCCCGAAACCGTTCAAAGACTCCAAGTGGGCGTTGGCAATCCAAAGCCGCAGCACTTTCGGCTCCGCCTCGTCCGTTTGGGCACCGAATATCGAGGTCGACGTATAGACAGTCTCGCTGCATCCTTGTCCATTCGGCGAGGGGATCCTGGACACAGAGGACACGAGGATGCGAGAGAGTTTGGCACGAGGGTGATGGTGCTATACGATTGTGGGAGGAGATGTTGGTGATTTGATAAGTTCACGGATGAATTCATTTGTCAGGAGAGTTGGAAACAAAGTATGGACCTCTTGCAGTAAAATAATGGATGGTGGCGGCGGTGGCATAAGATGGGGGGAGAGGAGTTCTTCGAGATGGGAGAGAGCTGTTTGAAAGCGACGGACGACAAGAGGTGCGGCAAATTCGACTTCCACTGATAAGAGAAAACGGCTCGTCCGCATATGGAAGGGCCCACTGGCGGAAGGCGCTGGTCCAGGTATCAGCGCTATTTCCGCCGCTTAGGCCGTCGTAGTAGTAGAGTTTCACTTTATTGGTAGTCATTCGTGCTGGTAATTGGGTGGAAGTAGACGGTTTCGTCGACATGGTTAGCGGAAAAGCGAAGTCCATAGCCTTGACATATTCGACAACCTCCAAAGTTGCTAGACGCACCGCCACAGTTTTGACAGGTTTCTATTTGGAATCTAAAAGTCTAAACGCGCCGCGACAGTTTGTGGTACAAGAAATAGCGACTAGGATTACTCTCGACAATATGGGACTCAGTGCACATTCCTATTAAAGTCCCTGAAAACAGCAACCGTGACGCCCCGGAAACTTAGTCATTAAATGGATGCAAATGCCGTTCCTCCAGCCTTGGAATCTAGGTTGACGACATCGCGCCAATCCATGACTTCAAAGAACTCCCTGGGACCCATGCCGTGGGCAGCGGCAAAGTCGGTGCCAGTCTCTCGTAATGACTTCATGGCCGCTCGGATTGCGTGACCATAGGAACGCATGAAAAGACTGCAACGAATAAGGTGACGGTTCGAGTGAATGACGGAAGTGCTCACTAATTATCTCGCTCCCATAGCTTCGGCATCTGTCACTAACTGTTAGGATGCCGGTAACCAGACACAGTGAGATACCCCGTACCTTTGGAAGTAAAGCTCGGGTCAATCCGCCGGAGATGACGTTGACAAGCACGGGTTTGGGGGCCAGGGTGTTAACTGTCAGCTCGAGGAGCTGCTTTGTTTTAACACCTTCGATGAACCTCCGGCTGTGTTAGTGCAGTATCCTTGTAAAGAAAAACTACAAAACGTCAGCTCCCGCATCTGCAGCCAATTTAAGTCGGACGAGGGCCTTTCCATCCCCAACACCTAAGGCACGAGCGTAAGTTAGAGCGCCTGTCCAGCAGAGACCACACAGTACCTGCGCGGAATCAGTTCGTCCGATTATTACAAAGTCTGACCCCCCGGGTATCGAGTCGCGAGCAATAACAGCAGCTCGTATTCGAGTAACGAATTCTTCGCGGGAGACGACTTGTTTTCCGAGCAAGTGTCCACATCGCTTTGTTTGAACCTGATCTTCGATATGTAGGGCTGCAACTCCAGCGCGGGCGTATTTCGTAACGGTACGAGCAATGTTGGCGGGCCCGCCGAATCTAACAACTCGTGTCAAAATCGTCGTGAGGAATATGGAAAAAGGCACTGTACCCGGTGTCTGCATCTGCAATTACAGGCATTGTGGGATCTATACCGCACACCATTTCGGCGGCCTAAAGATAGGACATAAGTGCCCTTTTCGAATGGATGGATTAGAAGGTGCCTCGCAGAAATCATTGAGAGATGCGATTGCCAAGTCGGGTTGTCCTAACCGCTAAAGAAATGATTAGAAATGGGACATTGGAGCAGAGATGAGACACTCACAGACGCGTGGTAGCGGCGCCACTATTTGGATTTTATAAGTTCAAGCATCCGAGGATGAACGATGTGAAAGACCTTTGATAGAGGCATTCAAAGCCTGCCTCTATAGCGCATCGTGCGCTGATACCGTCGCAAATTCCGGGAGCAACCTGGAGGGCTCGCTGTCAACTGCCGCATGTACGAACGGAAGAGAAGGACCGAAAATGATACCGGGACGAGCGAGCATCTGGCGGAGGAGAGTCGCAGGATTTGTCGACAAAGGTCCATCCATATATACGAGGTTCGAATCGTGGATTGTAGTAAGGGGAGGGTTACGAGCCTCAGGTTTGGGGTTCCAGACGGCCGTGATGCTGGACGGGACATTCCACAGCTCGGTGGATGTGTGGTAACGCTGAGGACTGGGGACATGGTGAACGAGTGAGACAAGGAGTGGGAATGTGGGAATGAGCGAACTGGCGCAACAGGGCGTCCTTTAAAGTGATTCAAGAGGGTCCAATTAGGAGAATGGCAGTCCGGACTGATAGGCAGGGGCGCAAGATAAGAACGGGCCAGGGGGCCGACTGTGGGATTAGCGAAGAAACGAGCGTTCCAAAAGATACCTTTCCCGGGCGATGCAGGTCTATGGCTAAGGCCTGCCGAAGTTCATCCTGTTATAGATCAAGGTAAATATGTCTCTTGAGCTGCGAAAGATGTAAAAACACCCGGTTAAAATTCTGGATCACTCGGCAGTCACGCATTCTCCAGGCGTTCGTGGCTTCGGTGGGTGCCAATGCGGAATGGCGGGCGGCGATTGGATGACCGCGCCGCGCAAGCGAGTTCGCTGTGCCTTATTCCGCCGAATAGCAAAATATTTGGGGTTAGGTCAAGGAATAGTTTCATGTTCGGTGAAGAAACCGAGCAACTGTGCGGAATACTCCCGGGACAATCTATTGGGAGAACAATAATGACAGGTAACGTCATGATCGCAGCTGCTGTTGATGAAAATTGCCTGCCAGGTCCAATGGGATAAAGACCGCAACGTCAGTCACCGCCGAGTGGGTCTTATGAAGGCTTCGCGAAGGGTTTCCACCGGTCGAGAGCGGAGAGCGAGAGCCCATGCCACGGCTGCGGACCATTTGAAGGTTCCCTACAAGATTAAGCTCAGGATGACTGGTTGAGGATGCAGGATCGGCGACTCAAGGCACTGTGCTTGGGATTGGCCGAAGATGAGCTCAACGCTGGGAAACGACCCCGTAAACTCGCAAATCCGGAAAGCATGGCACTGCAGGCTGAAAATGGGTGCGGCTGAAAAGCGAGGGGGGCAGGCAAGTTCTTAGAAGAAAGACAGTTTTTGGTCAGCGGTGGTCCATTGAAAGACGTGTTGCACACGAGTCTTTAAGCAAGGTACAAGACGGACCTCGCTTCGCTCCGGTAGACACCAGCAGATAAATGTATTCAATTCTTCTGGCATTGAAATGATCAAGGACCAAAACTGAATCAAAGAGTAGAGGACGTCTCGAGGACGCCCAAAGGATACAACGGCGGGAAGGCGGAATGGACTGGAAACTCGAAAAGTGCGTCACTAACCGCGAGACACAAAGGAATTAGCTGATAGCAGCGCTCATCGCTGGGAGACGCGTCTTGAACCACAGAACCTAATCAAATCAAACCCAAGGAATGAGCCTAAAGACGAGCCCCGTGAATCATGGTTTTGTTTTTGTTTTTAGCTATGTGAAAACGGCTTGTAATACGTGCAGTACTCACATGAGCCTGTTGTCAGAACCAGAATTCTACTCTCTCATCTGGCTGGTTTCTTCGATCGGGTTCATGTCATCGAGAAATCTTTGCACGGACCGCACCGCCCTAGTTTCCACTGGCTACGACGAATGTTCTGACCTCAGAAAAATACTCCCTCCTCTCGCTGGAAGCCCGCATCGCCGCATGCGAACCACTTCTTCTCGCATTCTCTGCCGACGCCGGACGGAATTACGGATGAGAACTCAATCTGCACCGTATTTCAGGTGTAGGATTTTCACTAGAAAATTTTATTCGCCGAGTTACGTTCCTCACGCTGGGAAAGTGGGAAAATGAATGGACCGGTGACAAATGTGCATTAGGGATCGGGGCCCGTAAAAATGTAGTTTTGAGGGCCTTACGGGACGGTTACGGTAAGATTCTGGAAGCCGTACAAAGCCGTATTACGGGGTTGAGAACAACGTCAGCAGAAGGTGTGTGGGATTCAAAATCCTGTATCATGCCTTCTTCACCTCCCTGTGTATGTCTTCAACCTCCATTACGCTCCTACTCG
The DNA here is from genome assembly GCA_029204085.1 of Mycena sp. CBHHK59/15. Lineage (NCBI taxonomy): Eukaryota > Fungi > Basidiomycota > Agaricomycetes > Agaricales > Mycenaceae > Mycena > Mycena sp. CBHHK59/15. Next base: position 8,338 of record JARGXW010001409.1, on the reverse strand, counting down.
CCTTAGAGATAAAGAACAAGCCGTACCGTACCGAGTTACAAGGCCTCTCGAGAGCCTACACGGTACGGAACGGGACGCCGTAAAAGCCGTAACCGTAACCGTATGTTACTGTCCCGATCCTAATGTGCATGCGCTGAATGGCCGCTACTTCAGTCTTTCCGCCCTTCCGGTGCGTACGGTATATTTTTATCATGTTGATTATAAATTGATTGCCCTTACGGCCTTACGTGTAGACATTAGACGCCGCCCGCTGCGGCTTGATGGCTGGTGATGATAATGAAGTCAATTAACGTGCTCGAGCCGCTATAAGCGGCTATGGTACACGGTAACTATCTATTGTACTAATTCTGTGCAGGTCATAGCTATGGGCATTCGGCTAGCTTCCGCTGGCCTTCGACTAGCTGTCGGTTTTCAGTGGTTCGCGCCGGCGGCACCTCGGCTGGCCAAACGGGGCGGCTAACTGCCCGGGCCAGTCGGGCCCCAGAGGTGATATGGGGTATAAGAGTCGAAGGGAGAAGGGCTGCTCTTTTAGAAGGACATCTTCTGCTCACGATGAAATCATTATCCCTGCTCTTACTGGCAGTCTCGCCGTTGTTCATCGCAGTCAATGCCGGGCCGAACATTCGCGACGCTTCATCCACGACTGTTGACATCCAGGACGGCCAAACGGGTACCCTGATGGTTTTGCCGCCGCGCCAGACCGATACGGGCACCAAGCGTATACCAGGTATGTCTACCAATCGCCAGTTCAAGTTATTCGGCGCTCACAATGTGTACCCTAGATGCTGATCATCCTTTCATTGCACCTGGGCCCAACGATATGCGCGGACGTGAGCTTCTCCTGCTTGAAAATTTTGATCCCAGTTTACTCATTATTTTCCATAGCATGCCGTGCGTCCCTGCAGCAGTTAAGATGCTGCACCTCGTCTCTGATTTCTTATGCAGCGGCCATGAATACCCTCGCCAACCATGGCTACATCTCCAGGAAGTACGGAGTCCTCCTCTGTTCCAACTGCGTGTTATTGATCCTGTCTTGTAGTGGAATTACCACTTTCGAGGAAATCATTCTCGGTACCGCAGAGGCTTTCAATCTTGATATTGCCATGTCTTCGAATATGGCGGCAATCAACATAGTAAGGATGTCAATGTTTCGGCCTATTTTCCTCAGTCATTTATCCACCAAAGCTCACGCGGGGAAATCCTTTCGTGAACAAAATTTCCATCGGCGGAGTCTCCCCATTAGTACCTCCGCTGCCGGGTAAAATCGATGGACCAGAGACACAGGGAATTGCAAAACACGGACGGGTGGAAGGTTAGCAATTACTCACCTGGGACTGTAGTTGGATGTTCAATCATTTGAAGGTGACGGCTCGATGACTCGCTCCGACGTTCACATCGGCGACAATCGTAACTTCAATCAGACTCTCTGGAATGAGGTGCGGTTGTCGTAGTGCACTTTTGCATCTCTAAACTCTTGACAGGACTTGGAACTACTCGCCGAATTTGGTGACGATGGACCGGACGGCCCAGCGACGGTCTTCAACGTGCAAACCCTGATTGAACTGGCGGGGCAGAGATTGGAGGTTGACCAGATTTTGGACCCTGAAGTATGTCTCACGTTGAAATTTTTTCCAATGGCGCTGAGATCGCACCAGTTTGCAATCCCCCTCCGTCGTTTAAATCTCGTCTTTGGTGAGCTAGCCAGACTTGATTCATGAAGTTACTCATATCCGCCCACCAGGTGCACCGGCTCTCATTCAGAGGCAAGTATTTTTTTGAATACAGATAGCAACGGTACTGACACTGATTCCGTCGCTAGCGTATTTGCAAACGGTATAACTATAAAGCTCCAGTTCTGCACGATGGCGACTCATCACCCACAACACAGGAACTACAAAGCTGGCCACCAAGCGAATTATCACCTCCTTCTTCATGAACCAGACCTTCCCAAAGAACTGGTTCCGCGCGGCGGCTCCGGTTCTGGGTACACCCATTATCGGTGAAATTGCGGCAGCATTGCCCCAGTGGGTTCCTGGCCACAACGATGAAGGTGTTTTTGTGGCTGATCCCCCGCCACCAGCGCCGTTCAACATCAGTGCGGTGCGTTGTCTTGGGTGAATAGCAGGCAGTATGTATTCATCCCTGATTAGGGTTGCGCCAACTACTGGGACAACCTTGTAAATGCTGTCCCGGGAACTTTAGCGAACATAACTGGAATATTCAAGCAGAACGTGGATCTGCTTAATGGTAGAGTTCCCTTTGCTTCCCTCAATTTATATGGCTCACCATGTTATTTAAGGTATACTATTCAATGCGTCCGGATGCGCAGAGCCCATTGCGCCAGCTGGTCCCACAAATGTCTAGTTGGTATGAATATTTCCACGACGTTTTTCTTGACATATATCATCTCTTGTATCAGGCGTAACTCTGGGAATCCGAAGAAGGACACAGTTCCTCCATATATATCCAGAATTCCATTTTACTCGTTTTTGAAATACAAAATAGTTGCAACCAACAAAGTATGGACTTCTAGTTGAAGCGTCTGTGTATGAGATGCACTTATTCGACTTTCGGTGTACGTTAATCACGACCATCCATGCCCATCATTAGTTCAAATAATCAAAACAAGAAATATCGAAACGAGAGCCGTGCATAATCAGAGGCTTTGAACAAGCTCAATTGCGCACTCATAAATTTCCGGGACCTAGGCATACTGATAGCCGTGTTGCTGGAAGACGGTCAAGTGAAAATTGCTCACGCGATGAAATGAGAACGTACCGTGTTATTGTCCGTGACTTGGTACGGGGGTATGTACATTGTAGACGCACCGGGAGCCTCTACAAAAAACAAATGAAATAAGACTTGACTGGACTAGTGCAGCCATAAGAAAACCGAACGCAAACCGGTGAATGGGTAGCCTTCGGGGCCGCGCGAATTCCCTTCTTACGACGCGCATAAATGAGGTACGCCATGAGGGCCAAGACACACCCGCCGGCTGTGCCCTCATGGTCAGTCCCTGCGTAGCCGTACAAAGGGATACGACACACTGATACAGGATGCTACCACAATCCGAATTATACGCCCGCGATTACGTTCTTCCGGGATGAGGTCCTTGTCAGCGTCGTGATACTGTCGTGATGATCGCTCTGCGCCTGGGTCCCAGACACGAAAGCGGAAGCAAAAGAAAGAACGAGAACGAGAAGATGGCGACGAAGAGCGCGTGGCCGGAGCCGCGCGCGGTGAGGTCGATGCTGCCGACGAGGGCGGCGCAGTCGAAGGGAACGATGGGCTGCATGTCGGCGCCTCGATGCGCATGGGGGTCGCGGAGGCGGAGAGGAGAACAAAGAGTGCGAGGAGGGCGGTGGTGAGGCAAACACCAATTTTTACTGTCAAGCCTGAAATTCTGTATCGGCGACGAAGGCCCAAGGGTGCTTGAAACTGGTACAAACTCAGACGTTATCGAGCGAATGAAATCCGCCTGCGACACTGCGAGAGACTGCTCTTGGAAAGACGAACGATGGGCTGTGATTTCCGAGGACAGAACAAGTGGGCACACATTATGAGACGGTGTACACGGGTTTGACTGGATGACATGGGATGGAGAAAGATGTGAGAGGCAGCGACCGGCCTGGCAGGAATCAGGAGGCGGGTCAGTCGTGACGTGGTACGGATCATCGCTTCTGAGTCCGTAATTCCAGATCCTCTTGGATCTTCCTCTTCCTTTCCCTCACTGCCAGCTCGAAGGTACTCCTGTGGTGCTCTTAAGTGTATCCTAGCTATTAGCTCGCCCCTCGGAACATTCTCGTGTGGCATGAATCTTGGACTCGCTGTTGCGCGCTGGCTATCTGTCCCTTTCAACAAATGACTTGCCAGGTAGGACCGTTCGAATTGGCAGAAAAGTGATACTTGGGGAGTACTCGCAGCCCGCGCCACGCTGTGGCTACAGACCTTGGTGTTTTGAGACCGAAGCCAAGGCTGTGAGAACATGCACTGATTACTGCCAAAAGAACATATGCCTTTTTTTTTTTTTTTTTTTTGGGCGGTACGTTGTATAGCCGATGCAGCTAACTATAGGTTAGCTCTTCGACACGTAAAGGTTTTTTTTTGAAATTAGGGGGGCTTAATGCCACCTCCCAGAGAAATGCGCTTACGCACACCGTTTTCGGGCAGTGTGGGGCTGCCAAGTCACCCGATGCCATTGTTTGGCCGGGTTGAGTGTGTTGCTCGGCTACCCACTAAAACTCTGGGTTCCCTTAACCAGTTTGCGGGCATTTTGCCCTCATCATCCAACGTTCCAGACCAAGTATCCAAGATCTTTTTTGGCGCCAGCGCCGGTTTCTTCCCATCGGGTTGGCGGTTTGCTAGTGTGATATCTACCTGTAGTCGGTAGTTTATGTGGTAATTCCATCTGTTGATTATCTCTTGTTCAGACGCCGGTTCACCATCCCGATCGATGACGCGCTCGTTTCTGAGCCGCCAGATGAGGTAAGCGGCTTCGGACATCAGGACACAGGGGGCATCATCCGTGGCATATGAATTCATATGCCACGGTGGCTTATGCGCGGCTGTTGGCCGGAAGTTGGCCGGAAGTTGACTATCATAGATAATAGATAAGATGAGATGACACATTGAGCGAGATTTCACCGAGACATTTGCGGTCACCTGATGGATGATTGCAGTGTTTCGTGAAATACATACAACAATGAGTTTTCATGGAAAGAGAACTGAACTATGTCCATATATGAGTGATCTCAAATGTTTTGAGTAGAACCTAACACAAGGGGCATAGACCTTGGCATATGAATTCATATGCCACGGTGGCTTGTGTGCGGCTGTTAACCGGCACTTGATCCCCGGCTGAGCAAATTGTAAAATGCTTTACATAATGAATTGATTCAATCAAATGATCAATTGTTGCATGAAGCTTGTTGGCCTGCTTTGCGCGCTCAACAGAGCATTCCATCTCCAATCTGTCATGTCTACAGCCTCGTTGATAATCATCTAGCCTGAATCAAACAGCTTTTAATCAATCAGGATGTAGTAGGGTTTTTAAAGATGGAACCTCGACTTGAATGGGTGCTTTTCACCCATCAACTGCCATCCTTCCATGCCCAAGAAATTTCTCTGTCTCTGTTCACAATGTGTCCAACACAGTGTGGTGGAAAATGGACAGCGCCTACCGGGTCAGATGATCAGCAGCGCAGCACGTTCAGCCCACGAACGTCGAGATGAGTTGGCAAAGCTAAAAGAGGAAGCGGTATATCAAATCAGGACCCTGTGGTCGAACCAGAGCCTTGAGCAGATAAAAGCGGAATCTCTATGCCATCTCTTGAGGTCATCGAGAAAGGTAAGAATATTCCATTCTGCATGGAATCAGCTGATTTCTGATACAGCTATTTCCCCTGTTACCGCATTATGTGTAATGCTTGCAGCTTGGCTGAATCTTCACGTGGGTATCAGCCGCAAGAATTCAAGCATTTTTTTAAAGGCCTTGCGATTCATCCTATCGACTACTATCGAACTCATCTTTGGAGTCTTGCAATTAGCAGGCTTCAAGATAAAATCCCCCAGTCCTGATATTCCTCAAGATATTCGCACTGTTTACCAGTATGGAATGGAGCCGGAAATAATCCGCACACCATGCTGCCCGATATGTTACAAGCCATACTCTCTAGATGCCCTTCCAGATACATGTGACTGGAAGAAGTCACCAAGATCTAGGGCTTGTGGTGCCACATTGTGGAAACAGGTTCGAATACAGAATGGAACTACCAAGAAAGTTCCCAAGAGTTTATATACCACTCAATCATTTGAGTCCTGGCTACAATTCTTTCTTTCTAGACCACAGGTTGAAGAACAATTGGAGAAGTCCTTTCAACAGGATCAAACCAGACAGAATGCACCACAGGCAGATGTAATGACAGATGTTCAAGACAGCCCTGCCTGGCGTGGGCTTGGGAACTTCTTGCTCTCCCGCTATCATCTGGTTTTCGGTGTTACATCGATTGGTTCAATCCCTACACAAACAAGATTGCAGGTATGTATCTAATAATTGAATTTTTTATTTTTTATTTTTCATTGACAAATACCTCAAAGGCAAGGTTGTTTCCTGCGGTGCAATCGTACTGTATTGCCTAAGTCTCCCCATCGAAGTTCGATTCCTACTCGAAAATATTTTCATTATTGGCATGGTACCAGCCCCTGGTGCTCCGGATGTGTGGACAATCGCACATATTCTTGTCTCTTTTGCCCGAACAATGAATGCTTTTGCAACTCCCGGAAAAATCCTACCCACCTTTCGAAACCCTCACGGTGTTCATGTGGCAGTTCGGATCCTTGCACTCATTGCTGATCTTCAGGCAATACGGAAAGTGGCTGGTTATATGGCATTCAATGCAACAGCTTTTTGCAATTTCTGTCTTCTTAAAATCGACGACATCGAAAATCTTGACTACAGATCCTGGACACTTCGAGATGGCCATACTGTTTCTGCGCAAGCAAAAGCTTGGCACGAGGCCAAAACTGTAACAGAAAAAGACAAGCTGGCCAAAGAGTCAGGTGTTCGTTGGTCACCAATGCATGATCTTGCCCACTGGGATCCAGTTGACCATGTTATTCTTGGGTTTATGCACAACTGGCTTGAAGGTGTACTTCAACGCCATCTTCGAGTGTTTTAGGAATTGGCCGTCCCAAGAAAGCAATGACAGATGTGAAGAATCTCGGAACACTTGAGGACGAGGAGGAACAGTTTACAGAGTCTGAGATGTCAGAGTCTGCTAGCGAACTTGAAGATCTGGCTCATGAAGTGGTCGAGAATCAACAACAGCCTCCTCCCATTCATGACTCCGATGACCGTATGAATGTTGATGATGAGAGTGAAGGCTCCTCCACTCCAACTCCATCAACATACTTGGATGTAGCTGATGATGAACCGGATAATGACGAAGAGTTCTTTCATTTCGACTTTACAGGCACTTTCAATTTCTCATCACTACAGCTGGGTAACATTCGGCTTGTATCCGGGATATTGCACTTCCTACTTGGGTTGCTCGCCCACCAACAAATCTTGGTGAAGCCAAGCATGGAAAGCTGAAGGCCATGAATATCTTCTTCTCTTTACTGTGATCTTGCCCCTCATTATCCCAGAACTTTGGTGGGGGAAGATGAGGTCAACATGAAGTTGCTGGAGAACTTTCATCATCTTGTTGCCTCCACCAATATAATATCATCTTTCTCAACATCGAATACACAGGCCGACCAATTTACAGACCACTACACCAAATATCGCTCAGCTCTACCTCAATTATTTCCCATTCCCGAGTTTCATTCTGTGCCAAACCACCACTTTGCCATGCACAATGGACAATTATTGAAATTTTGGGGACCATTGGCTGGACTGAGTGAATTCCCGGGTGAGCGGATGAATGGGATGTTTGGAAAGTCAAGCACAATCGACGGGTTGGTTCGTAAATTTCATTGATTCAGAATCAATACTCCTATTGACACTGAATTTTTAACCAGATGATATACCATTAACCATGCTACGGCAGATAGCTCGTCGCGGACGCCTAGAGGCAAAATTCAGTGATGAACAGTCCAAAGATGGACCTACTGGACACCTGGCACAGATTCTTCAGCCTGCTACTGCAGTCCGCACAAAAGCCACTCTGCCATTAACTGAACTGAAGTTGCTAAAATTTTGGCGAAAGCAAAAGACTTGTCATCAGATGACTATCAGATGCTTTTGCAATACCAGGTTTCAAAGGGACAGCCATGGCGCTCATGTTACCATTACCGACCCCCACGGGTCTCTTGTTCTACCTCCTTGTGCTATGAAACCATCACAGTTCAAACTAGGTGATCAAGGTTTCAGCTGCTACAAATCACACAGAGGAAATAGCAGCATCCGATTCAAGGACCCTGTGAATCATATTGTGCTGACAGGGTTCATCGATGAAATATGGGAAATTCCACTTGAAAACCACATGCAGACATTCATCCTGGTTCAGAAACATAAGCTTCTGCCCTCAACGATCCTCAAAAAAACTCCATTCCCCACTTTCCCTCGATTGAGACAACAATTGTGGATGCTGCTGTGTCCAACCGTTTTTGCATTATTGAACCCAGGCATATTCTCACGCATCTAACAGTTTTGAAGCGTCCGAAAGGGACATATTGCATCAATAGTGAAGTCTTGGTTATTTGCTGGTCATTAAATCGTGGACGGCGTAGTTAATTATGTACATATAGAGCTCACTTCTGGAGTTGAGGATTTGTATCAGTTTTTTTATTCCAAAAAAAAGTTTTGCTGTATTTCTTTTCATAGAAGTGCTTGCAA
>JARGXW010001408.1:0-22356 GCA_029204085.1 Mycena sp. CBHHK59/15 | reverse complement strand
CCCCCGCGCTTGCACAATCTGTCGGCTCGTTCACGATGGTTCCAAGAATCGCTCAGCAGCTGTTCGCGGCAGGTGTGCCGTTTTGGCTTGTGCGACCCGTAGAGGTCTTCGACACCGAAAACATCTTGGCAGTCATCCCCTTACGGGAGCCGAGATTCGGTCTCCCCGACAACAATGCACGAGGCACAGGCGCACCCCCAGTGCTATACACCGGGAACAGTACCCGCAAAAAAATAGCAGCGATCCAGCACGCGGCCGTTCACACGCCGTGGTATCACGACCCATTTGCAAGCATGGCTGGGCTGCGACAACGCTGGAGGAGCGGCATCGCTATGTCGAGCGGACCGCGATGCTGATGCTCGATTGGACGACAAAGTCCACCTGCCCCAATATCATTCGCCGAGTCACCGAGCGTTTGCAGTGGTCCCCGTCCGACATGCGGCCCTGGAAACCGCTGTGTGTCGCTACTACACACAAGCATTCTGGGAATACTTCGGTTGCACTGCTGTGGTTCCGATGCGTCTGGATCATGACATGGAGAAGGAGGAGGGGAGCTGTAGATATTACTGTCTCTGATGTTGTCGTCTGCTGCGTCGTCTGTAGTTGCTTACACTTTTCTGGGTGGACATCACACATATTTTTCTTGTCGCGCGAAAACATCACTAGTTACTTTTCTTGTCGCGTCCCAAAGTAATGTATTATATGTATTATATCGTCCCATGTATTATATAGCTGAGTCAAAACAAAATTGTTTGCTTGCTTTTTCATGGGCTAACCAAGCACAAGTGCCTAAGGCGCTTGATTATCTAAGGTACTGGATTATTTATAGCGGTCGCCTTGGCGCTTGATCCGCATTATTTGGCAGCATGTGAGCTTGCCAAACACAAGCACCTCTCTCTCTCTCGCCATCACCACCGACCCAATGCAACAGCCCAACGACCGAAGCTGACGACGGACAGCGACCCAACACCGACGACGGACCCCATGGAGCACCGCAGTACCGACTTCATGTCGGTCTGCCCCCTTTGGGCTCGACTTCATGTTGAGCCGCCTGACTTCATGTCGGCGCCCTCGCTTGTTCTTTTTTCTTCGTCTCCCATGGCCTTTTCTCGTAGTAAACGGGCTATTCTAAATACATTGTTACTTTGTAATCATTTAAATTATGTTGCACCTGCGTGTTGACAGAGCCCAGTCGAAGAACTGCGAAATTGATCTAGGAACTCGAAGCTAGCAAATTGAAGCTGGGCACACTTGGTGGCCGCCTTTGTGGCCGCGATCAAATGCTTTGGTGTTGTCCTCTCTGCATCCACACCACACCACAGTGTGTCTGTCTGGTGCACCCCACCCTCCTCGCGAGCTCATATTCTGTAGTCTTCCTCCATTTTGCCAGCATGAAGCAGTTCGGGGGGCGTAAACTTGAGCGTCCCAGCAAAACTGAGCCGACCACCGCGCGCCTTGCCACCTGTGTGCCGACGTTCAAAATCAACTACCACACAGGTACGGCCTGCGCACCATCGCCCCGACACACCAACTTACTCCGAGACAGATGCCACTCCAAAGTCTGAGGAGCGCTACGTTGCAAACACAGGACGCGTCCAACAGCACACCACCTTCAATGCTCCCGTGGACATGCCGGCCATCCCTGCCGTTCCTTGACGCGATTGAGGAGGCTGCAGGTGCGATCCCCGCGTATGAAACCACCATGCCGTGCGATGAGAAGGGCGCCAAGATACGAAAGATGTGTTAATTCAGTGTTTCAAGCACCCAATTGTGAAACTAAAGACCATGCAGAATGTGGCTCACATGAACGAACTCAAGGCGGAGGAAGCTGTATTCCTGGAAATCCTTCTCTCCTCCATTACAGCTCCCAACTCCACACCCCTTGTGCTTGCGGTAAAGCGGGTCCAGATGGGGTCCGGACAGTTGCGTGCAGCGAATGTTTGCAAGCGGAGCTGTTGTGTCCCCAGCTGGTTGAACAAACACCGGACGATGCCCACACATTTTCGTTTGGAACGCGAAGGAGTGCTTCTTCGAGAAGCACGACTTCTGTCGAGTGAGGAAGAACACCGTCATCGGGCTAGGCCACCATGGGGAATGGTGTCCCGACCCGCACCTGGGATGGTCATTCACCTTAGTGGATCGCAACGGGATCCATGCTACCGCAATTTCCATCTGCGGGTGCAAGACTGCGGATGGGAAGCGCGGTGCCCCGCAATTCCAGCAACTCTTGCGGGCGGGTATATTCCCTGGGAGCGTCAAGGAGCCGAAGACAGGCTATACGCTGGGCCTGCTCGAGTACTACCGTCAGGAGCGGAACCAAGGGAAAGGTTCTGCTTACAATTTTGTGCATGTTCTCCAGCGGATGGCAGATCCCTTCTTTGAGGGTGCAGTTCCGGTGGGTGCAAGAAACTACGTTCAAACGAAGTACGCTAAACCGATCCTAGGACATATACCCCAACTTCCTCGCGATCACCCGATTTCATCAAAGTCTCGACATTACGATTCAACGTGGGCACGCCCTTGGGCTCGATGTCCCTCTCCCTGGCGAAGTCGACCGCCCGTACCCGAACCGCCCGAAAGGATATGTTGGTATCAATTGTGCGGCGCGTCCAGAAAGAGGCGTCAACATGCCCTGGTTGTTAACGTACCGAGTCATCTTTGGTGAGTGGTGGACAGGAGTTGTTGAGGAGCCAATGCTAATAGTATACCCAGACACACTATATCGCAGAATCTGACGTTGGATGGAAACTTCAAGGCCAACCTCTTCTTCAAACACGATGACGGGAGCGACAAAGCCCTTACGGACGGCAAGATGTATTTCCCCAATCAAACGGAGTTCGAAGGGATAGCTAAGGCGTATGTAGTCTCGGAGCAAGACAAGGTAAATATATTTCGATGCTAGTCCTGCCCGCTCCACCGCTAATGAATATCCATAGAGGAAGTAGCTTGTAAAGTGCATATTGGGTCTATTCGCCACCAAGGACAGGTGAAGTACGGGAATACGGCTGTCAGTGGCATCGTCGCCTGCGCGTGCGATCATGCCGTCGCGGGGTCATTTGTCGACATGCTCAACGGTGAAGCGCACATATTTATTTCACTTTCGGTGACAAGCTTGCGGACTGATTTCTCTGATCAGGTTTGCGCTCGGCACATATGCACAACACGAACTGTTGCGCCACAGCAACTCACTGCTGCACGGCCCAGAGACAGCGACGCCAACTGTTTTCAGCTATGACAGTTGGTGCTCGTTTGTGGTAAACTTGGTTAACCGCGCGATCACGCTGTTTCCGGAGGAGGAGTGGCTCCACACGCTGCTAGCGTCCGTGGAGGGCCAGATTCCAGCGGATCACATCAATGGGCATGGACTCAATTGCCAGACCACATGGCAGGCGGTGTATTTTGCGTGCAGGGGTCATTTCCACAGGGAAACAGGGGAAAGGCTTTGGGCATTTCTGAACCCCCTTGGCTCTTCAACACGCCAGATGACGGGGGCTTTGCGACACAACATCATCAATTTCGTGATGCACGCCTGGAATCACTTGAAGGTACTCCGTCAAGGTAGGAGTGTCACCTTCGGTTCAGTGACATTGCTGACTTCATTCCATTTGGCAGCAGAGCTTCTGGCTGATGAGCGACTCGGCACGCTTCAGCTCTTCGAGCTCCACATGGCTGTGGTAGAGGACCTCAGCAGGCAGCATGCCACCAAGGTCGCTGATTGGTCAAGACTCTCGCGAGTAACTATGAAGTCGGCCGGTGGGAAACTTCACAGTGTTTATCAGCACGAGTTGATGAGAGGTACGCCTGCATTGGATTACGATGTGCATCTGGAGCTAAAGACGTCTAGTGCTGACTATCGAGAATATTCTGGCTTCTATGATCGCGGAAGAACGAGAGAAATCAAAACGCGATGACGGGCCCGAGGCAGGAACATCGGTGGCGCAGTGGATTCATGATGGAATGAGCATCCAGCGTCAGCAGTAAGTGGTTTGCTGGAATATTCATGTTCACCTTCGACAACTTCTAATGCAGAGTCCTTGTGATCGCGCTGCTGAAAACCCACCAGGAGCATCCCTTGCAGGACACCTGGACGACCATCACCAAACTGCGCGACACTTTGAATCTCGATCTCAAGGAATTCAGGGAACGCCAGCGGGAAATATACCCGCGTCTCAAGCTCAGTGCGCTCGACGTAGATGAGCCTGAACTAACGGCGATCCAATTGCCGTCCTATCGTATGAAGCATGGCCAACGGCGCACCACTGGTGTTGATGCTAACAACCCGGACTCGCAGCTGCGGGAAGCGGAAATCAAGCTGCGGTGTACGGAGGCTGACAGCGGTATTCTCGCTGTCTGAGCCGCCTCTCTGGTGTTGTCGGCGGTCAAGAAAGCGCGGGATCTGGATTATTGGGGCCAGGCGGGGATCACGCGGTCGCAGCGAAATCTTCAAAAGGTGGAGGTCATGAAGATGTTCGAGATAACGATGTACAACAATGCACGTGCTGCCCTGATCCATCTAGGGCACATGGAAAAGGACGATGTCAAGCCCTATCAACTGCTGACCTACCGGGAGACGCGCAGGAAGGAAACGCACTTACATCGCACGAAGGGGACTCGCAGCTATTCTATGGGACGGCCTGGTATCTACAGAGTGGGGTGACAATATCGCGCGCTGCGGTGACTTCGCCGCTGTCCCCAGGCAACAGGGAGCAAGATAGCAAAGATGATGAACCCCAGTTATTGGCGGGTACTCAGACGCTCAAGCACTCAGGTAAGGGAGCACCCTCCTGTGAAGTCTGCTACGAATACTCACCTGTATTTAGGTTTCAAGCACTCTCAGTGCACTCCCAAATGTCTTAAAGATATTGCTCCGGACGATGTGGACGTGGAGTCATCGTCGTCGGCGTCTGAGGCCGAGGACAGCGACTTGGAGATGTCGCCCTCTAAACAGCCAAAGGGGGGCAGGTGAAGGGGCGCGGGAAAAGGGGAAGGGGAAGGGGAAGGGGAAGGGGAAGGGGAAGGGGAAGGGGACGGCTGGATATGGCTTGAAAGTATGACGCGGGGACAATCACTGGGGAACGCTAAATTGGCAGAGTACAAGAAGGAAAGTAAGTGGCACTCTGTTTCTATTTAGGTTTGGCTGTATATTAACACTGCTCTAGGCGACCGAGTGCAGTGGTTCCGTGCCGAGGCGGAAATGTACTGCTGGTTAGAACAGTACGAACGGAAGCACGCAGAGCTCATGTGTGTTATCGAGAGGTTCCGCCGCGATAGTGTGGTGTGGGCGGGACTGGCGGATCGCGAGGAGCAGCGGAATGGGGGCGTGAATGGGGCAGCGACCTTTGCTCGAATGCAAGCCACCATGCACAAACGGCTGGAGCACAACGCCAAGGTCATCTTCAAGAGCGCTGAGTCAGGCACACATCACGATTGGGTCAGCGACCAGCTTTGACGACCTGGTTACCAAGATCGATGGGTGGCGCGATGTAGTTTTCAAGTGGATGGATGAAATGGTACGCGCTGATCACATCTACATCGACTACTTATTGATTACAAAGTAGGATATACACAGGGCATACAAGGATTTTTAGGATGGTGGAAGCTGGCGTACAGCCGAGCTGCTCCCCAGCACCTTCCCGCCAGACGTGTATTGGGTGTCTCGGACCTGCACCCCGTGCTCAGAAATCCCTTCGGCGGCGTGGTCTCGCTGCTCGTCGTTGGACAGCCACCGCATCGTTAGATACTTAAGACTGAATGTAACTTAAGTGGTCAATGGGACTGCAGTTTGCGCACGGGACTTAGGTGGGACTGAAGAGGTTGTGAGTGGAACTTAAGTCGTGGGCGGCACTTGAGTTGTGCCCTGGACTTAAGTGGTGGGTTAGTGGAGGGAAGGATGGATACACGTGCCATATATACGCTGCACGGTTGAGTGCGCAACTTAAGTTCGGCACCACTTAAGTGATCACTTAAGATGCGCTGGCGATGATTTCTCCCAGAACTCAAGTTCGGCTGGCTGTATTTCACTGTATCTACACACACATGAAAATCGCATTTTGTGATTTTTCATCCTTAAGGCTTTTCATCTAGACAAGACCAGCTACTTAGAGTACATATCCTCCCTTGGATAGTGTACTTAGATAGTAGAAGGCCACAAGCCAGCTTAAAGAAACTAAAACCAGAGTTACTAGATCTAAGCTGGCCTGGCTAAGGTTGGACTAGATCAAGTTGACTTGCCCGTGCTGGGCAGAGTTCCATGGGAGGGTTCGTGCAGGCCCACCCACCGAAGTCTGTGTTCAAGGTCAATCAAGGGGAACCACGGAGGAGCTAACAAAGGCGGCATTGGCTTGATAACCAGCAGGTGGTAGTTGAATTCCTATGGGAGGCAACTAACAAGTTGAGCCAAGAAGGTGTGGCGGTCACGTGGTCTCAGTCCCACGGGAGGGTTCTGGATAACACATGTCCATTTTAGATATGGAAAGAAGTGAGCGTGGGGAGCTAGTTGTGGGAAGCTACGGTTACCCCTGGTGAACCTACCTGTGAAAGATTAAGTGACTAATAAGAGATGACGCTTCAGCGGGAGGGAAACTCATTGCTACCCGCAGAAAGGGGTCTAACCAACCTGCATACCTGAGGACATCAGGAAAATCTGAAGTTGCTACATAGACCAAGAAAGACCAAGAAAGCAGTGATAGTGACCATAGATGAGCCATGTCTATGATAAACAAGTGGGAGGGGGGGGGTCTTGCTTCATAGACCACCATAGACACTATGAACTGCACCATGTCTATATAGTTCCAGAGACAGCATAGACAACATAGATCATATAGTTCCCAGCTTTCCACTTATTCATTGGCAGTAAATCGGAGAAGAATAACTGAATAAATTCCAAAGTACACGACAACAGCAGGTACATACAGCAAAATAACTGGACAACCCAAAGATCGTACTCACGTGAATAGGCAATATTACGAGGACTTGAATAATATTGCAGGGACTTGGAAGGACGCCGTGAAAAGCTTGAAAAACAGCACAGCAAGCCAAGTATAACACAGAATAGGGTTTGCGGTCTTGAAAATTTGAACTTTGAAGTAGTTTCAAGAACTTGGAGGATTGAATTCGTGAGGTCTCTTGAGGTCTTGGGGGCTTGACGATGAGGATAGCTTGGAGTGGAATTGAGCCGCGAGAGAGAATTGAGAGCATGTACAAGAATTGAGGTATCTTGACATGACTTGGGACAGCGGAAGACAGTGGAAGAGAGGGGATAACCGGGACAGCGGCTAGGGAAGACAGATAGGTCACGCGGGATAGGGCCGACAATCGCCGGTGTGGAACATATGCGGACGACGGTGGTGTGGACAAGACAGTGAGGTGTTTGTTGGGAAGATGTACAGGCAATGGTAAGCAAGAACGGCGACAACAGATGTCGCGGACCTTGATCGTGACGAAGGAACGGGTGATCAGGAGCCGAAGTCAAAGGGAAAGTGACTAGGAATATACTGTAGGTGCGTGTGGCATGGGTGGGATGGCGGGTAAAGGAGATACAGGCAGGGAAAGGGGGATAAGTGCAAGAGAAGGTGGGGGAAAGAGAGGGGGAAAGGAAGAAAGGTGTTTGACATTGTTGTGGTTCTATCAAAATGAACCACTTTTTTACGCTCATGTGCTGCCAGGCGCATAGGCGACACTACGCGACGACAGGCAACGACATGGTGTATCACGTAACATCGTTTAGGGCTGGTCTTGATTGGCCTCGGGGACTCGTGTTAAGTACAACAGTCTTGTTTTGGTCTGGTTACAACTCAGGCTTAGGTTCACCGGCCAAACCATAACAACTCTCAAATTAATACCATGTCCATCAACAAATGTTAAAACCTGCAATTTGCCATAGCCTGCAAGCCTCAAGGTGGGCAATTTTTCAATTGGCCAGGGCCCAGAACTGACTCGTCACTCCAGAGCCGGTCATTCAGCCATCACGGCCATATGCATCCCAGCAGGCCCCAGGAAGCTCCACCAAAGCCTTGTCCGGGCAAAACCCAAGATTTTGGCCTCAAAAACCCCACATTTTGGGGAGTTTTGGACCTCAAAAACCCTAAGGGGTGATCACGTGGGTCACGCGTCGCCTGTGTGACTCACCCAGAAATGTCACAAAATAATGTCTGTCAATCAAAACCTGGCCACTCTGGGCCCGGAATTTGGGAAGAATTCTTGGGAAAATTCCCTCAAAAACCCTAACTCTGGACAATGCTTGGCCATTTTTGGAGAATGGCCGCGTTGACCACTCGACGCAAAGTCGAAGTGTGCCAACACGAAGTCAGGGAATGCAACTCAGCCTCAGGCAGCAGCAACTGGTTACATGCCTGTGCAAGCCGGCGCTCGGAGCAGGGTGGCAGAGCTGGAGGAGTGAGGTCGGCATTGATTGAGTCCTGTGCCTTGTTTGGCTGACCGGGTAGCACCCGAAAATTTAAATTGCAGAGGTATCTAGCGACCAGTTTGCTACATGACCTATAATTTATGATAGAAAGATTACGTTCACCACCTTGAACCAAGGCGGAAAAGCCAGACCGATGGATTCTGATCCTACCCCATTGCGGCGGCCAGCAGCTCCGAGAACTTCGGTGTGCCAAAGCCGGCTGGAACGGAGTCAGGAAGGTGAAGGGTATGTGATTGTCGAAGAGCTCACTTAGCGGATCCCACCCAGCGACCGCATCGAACGCCACCTAATTTTTGAACATCAGCAGGATATTTCTCGGTACCCGCGCACGACGACCCCTCACCGCAGAGTCAGAGCAGTGATAGCCGGGGTTTTTGCCGGTAGTGATGTCGGTAAACGCGTTCGATGCCTTGGAATAGATAAACGGGTTAAGGAAGCCGAGCACAGGATTCCCCGCCGCAAGGAGCCGGTCGTTGATGATGGCGATGATAGCAGCCATGGTCGGCGCGGAGGCGCTGGTTCCTGAATCGAGCTGAGTCACGCCCCCAAACATGATCTCGAAGTTTACGCCTTGCAGCGAGACGTCTGGATACCCGCGCCCGGTCCTGTTAAAGTCTCCGGAAAAGTTTGACGGGAGGGTGTTCAGAAATTTGGCAATGGCCGTAGTTTGATAACGCGGAGCGAGGAAAATGTCGGAAAAGCCGCCACTGGAGAAGTTAGCCGCCTTTTCTGGCGCGAAGCCCTGGGTGGCTCCTACGGTGGTGACGAAGGGACAAGATGCGGGGAATGTTGGGATGAATGTGTTGTTTTGGCAGAGATTGAGGTTGTCGTGTAATCCGCGGACGCCCCCCTGCGGCCCGAGTAAGAGGTGCAGAGACTCCCACGTAGACCGGGCTTACATCGCCGGAACCAAAGAGGACAGAGATGCCTCGTGCACCAAGGGCCATGTAGCCGTTGCAGATTTTTCTGTAGAACAGAACTGGTCAGCAGACCCTTTCCGGGAGATTCGAATACTCACGTCGCCATGGGGCTTCCAAAGAGAACCTCGTTAGCCCGTAAGATGTCGTCATAACAGACGGGGGTTTGGAAACACCCTGGAGAAACGTGGTTGTGTCTATCAAACCGGTGACGAAGTCGCCCCCGACCGAAAGGAATTGAAGTGGCACTCCCGTTGCAATACCTGATTCAGATTGAACACACCACTCCTGATTCGGTACACTAGGGACATACCTGCCGCATACTGAATATCGAGATTGGCCTCGGAGCCAGTGTGGTCTGGGTCCTGCGTGTTCGTTCCATTGTCGGTCGTCAGTACGGCAAAGGTTTGATTGGCAGGTATATCGGGCCGCAGCAATGTAAGGAACCCCTGGAGTACCAAGGTGTGTTCAATCGTGTCGATACCAGGCTACGAATGGACGAACCGCGAGGTCTGCATTTTGCGCAAATTCATTGACGTACCCAGTAACGAGAAGGGCATTGTCGTATCGGGTGGCGGCAGTCGCAGGGATTCCGTAGAGCGCTTGTAGGCAGGCGGGAGTGATAACGCCATTGTCAGTGTTGGAGTCGCAGGATTTCGCGGGCAGGCGCGTATCGACAGATAGTGCTGCCCCCAAACGAGGATTTGGGTCTGCGAATGCCGTCGTAGGATGAAGCACATCAACGTGCCCAACAAGCTCTGACGGCAGCGACACAGACAGCGTGCGCGTGATGGGATGCGGCAAAGATGGGTGGGTGAAGACTTCGAATTGGGCGGCAAAGAGATCGTTTGCCTGGGATATTGGGAGGGTAATAGAAACCCAGTCTCCGCTGGGGGAAATTACAGTGGGTCTAAGGCCATTCGTAGTGGCAAACGAATCGAAGGCAGAAAGTGTTTCAGCGGACGGCTGGACAAAGGCCTTCACCTGAAATTTCCTCGTCAGCTGGCTACATACGCCGCCCGGAACACCACGCGTTGGCGTACCTCGTCCATTGACAGCCACTGTCGGAACTCGGAGCTTCCGGGTGTGGCGATCGACATCAGCCTTTCTTCCAGACCACCGAGATTATTGGAGGCCAGCGCGACACGAAGGGTGATCGTGGCATTAGTAGGTGCAGCGCCCTGCTTGACAAATCCGGCGGGAGCGGCTCGGCGGCTTTCATGCACGACCTTGCCACCCGCTGACACCAAAGCTGAGATTGAGAGGACGGTTAGAAACTTCAGGACCATACTCGTGGAAATCGCAGTGGAGAGGAAGACAATGAAGGCAGGAGTTGGGGCTTACAGTCTGTCGGGTTTATAAGCCCGTCCAAGAACCAGGTATCGAAGGCGCATCTCGACACTTGGCGCTGCAAAATGATAGCCGTTCGCTTTGACTACTCACCTCGGTGTTGGTGCTCCGGTGACTGATTGACCACGAGCCCAGCAGGAGATATACGCACTTGCCAGTGCGGCTCTGATGCCCGGAGCATTCTGTAGACGGAGAAGATTATTTCGCTCATCAGCAAAATGTTTTGCGTCTGGCACGTCTGGCGCCATACTGTGCATGACCCAGTAGTGGATCCATCTGGAAAATCCCCCATGTCTATAGCGGTCTATACAGACCATATAGACCAGATAGACCCATAGACTTCCCCCTGTCTACTCTAGGCGATAGACACCGGGTTTCTATGGTAGACCACGACAGACCAATAGACCGACAGAGGATAATTAAGCGATAGATGCACAGACACATAGGTGCGCAACCATCATCGTCGCTTGAAGCAAGAAACCATCAAAGATGATCATTTGTGGTACTAATATGGATTGAACTCCGGAAGAGGGAAGGAACGAAAAATAATATATTCAGAGAAAACAACTAGATACAGGCAACTCGCAAGTAACTACAACTAGAACACGCGGAGAAGAAAGAAATACTGGGTTCATTTTGGAGACACCCATTTGCGACATGAAAAAGAAGGACATAAGCAAGAGGATAATATGTTTTGTATGCCGGTAACCCAGCTACAGTAAGGGGGAGCTTGCGCTAATTCCGAGTTTCTGATGTTTGGCACTTCTTGCCATTTATTCTGCAAATACATACTGACCAAGGTCCATTCAATAAGTATCTAATGTAAATCCCAGATGAGCCCTTTGCAGCATTAGTGATGGGAAAGTTCGGTTCGGTTCAGATTCGGGGCACTTTTCCCCGAACGCTGAACCTGAACTTCGGTTCGGTTCAACTATTTCTCTGAACCTGAACCTGAACGCCAGGTTCAGGTTCGGTTCAGCGTTCGAACTCGAACTGAACCTAAAAAGTTTCTCCCACTGCAAGACACTGATTTCTGACTGTTAAGATGTGCAATCTGCAATTTAAACCTATATGAGTCATTTTCTGTATAAAATTCCATTGAACGGATGTGTGCGGATTTTTTTTCTGTTAGGCTGTAGTTTGTCACATGTGTGACTTGACTGTAACTCACCTTCGTTTCGCGCAAAAAAATTGAGAAATGTATCCATACTCTCTCGACAATGGTCATGACTGTCATAAACAGCTACATTTTTCCCCCTGGTAAGAACCAGCATAATTTCTGGTAAAAAAAAGCTGAAAACATGAGTGTTTCGGCAAATTTTGCGTTCGGGGTTCGAACACATTCGGGAAAAATGTAACAGGCCCGAACACTGAACCTGAACCTCAGGTTCGGTTCAGTAAATTGCTGAACCTTGAACCTGAACTTTGTGTTCAGTTCGGTTCGGTTCAGGTTTGAACCGAAAGCCTGAACCGGACTTCCCCATCACTACCTTTGCTCTGTATCCTCCTCCAACATCTGCATTAGAATAGTGTGCCATGTATGAAAACATGTCATTTGAGAACAACCTTTGTTGTGCTGTGTGTGGCCTCAAGTTCAGCGAGTTACCTGGGGATTGCTCCTAGTTAATTACCATATACTCAATATATGTATGTCAACATCTCCGAATATCCCTGAAATATTAGGACAATCACAGCTGGCTAGATGATGATAATAATGGCTACATATGCCCGCCGATTGCTGACCAATCTCGTCTGAGGGGCTGTCACATGTCTCTCCCTCAGTCTAAATTGGAATTGAATCCGACTCAGAATTTGCAACAGGTATTGTAATACACAACAGCAAATCTGCAAAAGTCTATATATAACAATGCCACAGCACAATGACGCTGATGGATTTTGAGGGCTGGGAGTCAAAATCCACCTCTGTCATTGACACCACCCGATTGGACAAAAACTACTTCATTGGCTGAGAAGGTGCTCAGTGCTGCCTATGGCAACAGTCACATCAGCAGCAATACTACCATATTGGTATCACATGTTATCGAAATGTAATCTAAGCGGTATGATTTATAATCAGGGGGTTTCCACATAGTGCAAACCCCAGGTTTCCAAACATGGGGGGTTTCCAAATAGATTTATCCCCATATTCACCTGCAGAAACACTGGTTGAACATTTCAAGTTTTTTGGTGAAAAAACTAGTGAAAAATGTTTTGAATTTTACAGCAATTTTTCAGTGAAAAACCAAGTGAAAAACTTGTAGCTTCTTCATGAATTTTTTGAACTTCAAAATTTTTTCAAAACTTTTTCAGAAAATTTTCACGAGGTTCAAAAGGTCACCAAAATGTTTCAAGTTTTTCACCTACTTTTTTGGCGAAAAATTACTGTAAAATTCAAAACATTTTTCACCAAAATTTTCAGTGCAAAACTTGAAATGTTCAACCAGTGAAAGGTGTGGCAGAACAATTTAACTGGAGACTGAGGGAGTTGACTAGAGCAATGTTAATTCAGAAAGACTTGTCTATGTTTCTATGGCCTGCATCAGCAATATGACAAAACACTTGTGATCTGGCACATATTTTTTGACTTGTTTGTCCTGCATGAAAAAAAATTATCACAGAAATGATGCCTAGAAGCCAATGGAGTATGTCAAAAAAAAATTGTTTTTTTTTTGAGGTCTTGTGGTGTTTTTGACATAGCCTGTGGTCTGGTGGTCTGGTGTCCTTTTAAGGCTTGCTCAAGCTTGTACAAAACTGTTAAAATCTTGATGTGGGTATTTGCACGGAAGTATGACAAACATGGGAACACAGTCCGATACAAAGCGAGACTGGTTGTGCAAGGGTATAGTCAGATACCAGGGATGGATTTTAACGAAACATTCACACCAGTGGTTTGTCAGGACTCGCTTCGGTCATTATTGGCCATTGCTGCAATAAAGGACTTGGAAATTCAGCAGATGGATGTAAAGGGAGTATACCTCAATGGAGAGCTGCAAGAAGAAATATAGATGAAGCAGCCAGAGGGATTCAACTGTGGATTGGGCAGAGTATGTTGACTATACAAGACTCTGTATGGCCTGAAACAATCTGGATGCGAGTGGAACCGGAAACTGCATGCTGTATTGAAAGAATTCAGATTTAAGTGCTTGCAAGTTAACCACTGCATGTACACACGAAACAGAAACAGCACAACCTCTATCATCATGGTTTATGTAGAGGACTTACTTATATTCACGGACAGAGTTGACAAGATGGAGGAAATCAAGTCCAGACTCCAAGGAGAGTTTGAGATCACTGATTTGGGTGAGCCGAAGTTGTTTGGATTACAGATCAGTCACGACAGAGCCAACAGAACCATTTCCATTTCACAGGAGAATTATATCGAAAAGATGTTGAAGAAGTATCAGCTTCAGAATGCGAATCCAGTTGTGACACCGCTAGACCCCAATGTCGTCTTAGCCAAGTGCAAGACCACGGAAGAAGAAGTAAGAAATAAGCTGATTGGAGGCTATGCAACAGCCATTGGATCCTTGATGTATGCTGCCATTGGAGCTCGACCCAGCATCGTGTTTGTAGTGCAGACCTTGAGTCAATTTACGAGAAACCTGGGACCAACACATTGGACCGCGATCAAGTGTGTTTTCCATTATCTAGCCGGTACACGTAACTTAGCAATTATCTACAGAGGATGCCCAGAGGATTCAGCCATAGAGTTCACTGGATTCTCAGATGCAGATTTTGCCGCACACACAGATGACCACAAATTGATCTCGGGAAACACATATCTATGTGGAGAAGCTGCAATTTCCTGGACTTGCAAGAAGCCAACTACCACTGCACTATCTTCCACCGAATCAGAATATACTGCCATCACACATGCTACGTGCCAAGCTATATGGCTGTGATATCTCTTTGAGGGATTGGGATACACTCAGACAGAGCCAACAATTTTATTTGGAGATAATCAGTCTGCTATTTCTCTCACTCAAGATGCACAATTTCATGCAAGGTCAAAGCACTTTGACATTTAGAACCATTGTTAGAGAGAAAGTCGAAGCAGGTATCCCGAAGAGATGGTATCAGACATTTTTACGAAGGGATTGCCCAAGCCTAAGCACCAGAAATTCACAAAGGCATTGGGTATGGAGGGGGAGTATTGGATAACAAGCCAGAAGCTCACAGATGTTTGTAGAACATTCTACTGACTCCATTTGACTCTGTATGATTTATTATGACTCCATGTAATACTATGGAAGTATGTAGAATAAGCTGGAAGAACTAGTTAGCTAGATATATATAAGGAGGAAGCATGTACCAAAGTAGTAACTGAATCAATTTGTCTCTTACCTCCTCCCATAACCTCGAGTGAACCTAAGTTAGTCTCCTGAGCACTGTGCACCCCAAACCTTCAACAATCAGTTCTCGGCACCTCCCTGCCCATGCACTCCCTCCACCTTTCAACAACTGTTCCTCTGGATGAGGCCATCATCATGCTGTGGTTATCCCATGTCACACCCTTAAGGTGCACTTCATGCGCTCTGGTTGTTGATATTTGATGGGCCATCAAAAGCCTGCTCCCCCAAGGCATGCTGGCATCATGGTTTCATCCTCATGGTCGGATTTGTTGGGGTTGTTGGGGTTGCTCTCATCATTGTCATTGCTCTCGCTGTCGTTGTCACTGTTGTCATCCTCGGCATCATCATCTGCAGTGTTGCAAGGTGCGTGCTTCTTCCCCTTGTCCGAGCACACCTTGCTGCACGACTTCAGCGACTTGCCCTTGGCAGTGGAGCAGGCTGTGAGCTCGTCCACAAGCTCAGTGAGTCTGCTGAGGGACATGTCTTCCCACTGGATTGAGCCACTCTTGAGGCCATCATGAATGCACTGCAGCTTGTCCATCGTGTAGATCTTGGCAGGCCAGTGGAAGTTGATGTCGGAAGGCCACCCCATGAGGTAGACCTTCACGCCCTCGTGGACATTGACATCATGGTGGATGTGGCTTATTAGGGTCTTCTTGTCCTTGATCTTCTTGCCTATGTGCAGGTCGTTAGTAGTCTGTATGATGGGCAGTGCACACAAGAGCACTTATGAAGGCTGTTGAGTATCAACTTGACAATCTCTGCATGCAAGGTAGTGCTTGTTGTACACACAATGTGTCCTGCATGACAGAGTTATTACAGGTCCATAGAAATGGATGTGGGTGCAGCTTGCCATCATTGTGCATGCAGCACCTCAAACCTCTGCAGCACATCTACTTCCACCATGGAATCCCCATCCTCAATGTCATCTGTGAGCTCCTCTTGGAGGTCCAGGAGGACAATGTGATCCCGACCAGCTACACAGACACATCAACTCGATGACAAGTCAAAATGTATGAGAGGCACGCACTTGCTTTCGCCTTGAGGGCCTGATCGTGGATGATCGTATTATGCAGATTGACCTTGCATGTTACTTTGAACTGCGAGTTGGCGGAGAGCAGCATTTTATGTATTTGGGGGTGTGTGAGTGCTTCTCAGAGAGCTCCATGACCTTCTCCTGCTGGAACTCATAGAATGTGTTGACATCAGTCCACATCGCATTGGTCACAATCTTACACTTTTGCTGAGGCAAGGGTGGTGGTGGCCATGTTGAACTTTTCTTGCGTGGGCCACTGGCACTGAAGGATACAGCAGTCTTTGTGGCAGCCTGCTGTGCTTTCTGGGACAAGCACATCTTGGTGAGTTACTTTCTGACACACAAGGGTCATACCAGAGCAGCAAGATCCCCCCAGTATTGTACCTGAAGAAACTGACCACCCCAGCTGGCTTGCGCATACTATGGCTACCATACACGAAGACCAAGGGTAGTAGGGGGACAATTATATGCTGTGCTCCCAGCACAGCACCTCTGACCCGATACACACCATCGAGAACCACACATGTGTCACTGTTGTTCCCCCCAACCTACTGCTCTTCTCACACCAGAATGAATCAGGAGACCTGATATGCCTCACATGGAAGAAATTCCTGCTGTGATGCAATGAGATCTGTTTTCAGAGAGGTTACCCAGTGCACACTGGACAAATTCTGCATTGGCAGCACCACAGAACTCCTCCTCATCTGAGTTAACCCTGACATAGTCCAGGCAATGGGGTGATGGAAGTCCAAGCCTTCATGGTGTGTTGGAGAAGATTAGATTTGTTGCCACCATTGCATGCAGAATACATTGATTTGTAACCATGCATATACTCTATGTGATTTCCAGGCTTCAGAACCGAAAAATCATGAAGCGGGGATGCAACTCCCATGTGGGAGGATGGCTCTCACATGCCTGGCTCTATATTCACATGGCCATGTTGGAATATCTCCAAGCCGACTCGTACGAAACATGTATTAAGCTGCTGGCACAGCCATACACTGCATGGTTGCGATGCTGGCATGGATATGCACAGCAACGTTGTGAGACACGTTTCAGCTGGTCTGAAACCTCATACCTTCCATTGTTCAACCTCTCTATTTGCTCTTGTGTATTACATTGTTCCCAAGGCTATAAAAGCCCCCCTTTTTCTTGAATAAATTATCTTGGTCTCGCTTTCCCCCCCTTCTACCCTCTCTGTGATACCCACATTCTCACAGGCCATGCCAGAATTATTATGCACAACCCTTTGGCTGCAGGCTTCTTGGTGGGGTATCCCAGCAGTGTGCACCTGGGAATGCACTTTCAACTTGTCTTTGGGATATCCCCAGCCACACGCACACTTGCACCTGCCAGAGAAGCCCAAAAGGATACCCCAACTTGTTTCCCCACTCATGGGCAGCATCTTCAGTACAACACAGTTGACACAAAGATTCTGCAATCTCCACAAAGGATATTGTGAGCAAGAAACTTGCCATTTGGACAAAATCCAGAACCAAACTGAGCCATCATACAGATCATCCAATGTGCATGAATAGAAGGATCAACAACTGTGGAAAAGTGCAGAATGCAGTGATCTAAAGTGCAGGTTTTCTGAAAGCTGCATGTGTAGTTTGAAAAGAAAGTATTGCTGTTCGCCAAACTGCCTTTTGAGAAATCATAGTCATAGGTTTTGGTTGTACATGTAGAATGTACTTTGGCCATACCCCCATGCCTCTCAAGTTCCTGGGGTCCTACAAAACCTTTCTTACTCTTTCCAGATGTTTCCTTCACTGGACAAGTTTGCTTGATTTTTAGCACAGTTGGAGGGTGCTTAAATGAGATGGTACCCAAAAGTACAGCCTATATATATATTATATATGTAGCACTCAAGGAATTTGAAAGGCCTACCCTTACAAAAGCAATGACATTGATCATGTGCATGATGAGATCATTCATGATCCAACAGCTTTAGGCAGATGATTTTCAAGAAAGCAAAAACCAATTCATAACAGTCCCTCTCAAAGTGGAACCACCATATTTGAAGACCCAGAGAGTCCATTGAAATACCTGATTTTTCTGCACTTTATAATACCTGTGGCTATGCACTTAGATTGCAGACCCCAAAACTCACCCACCTACCTAAAACAGGTGTCAGTATCTGGTATTACAGTCCCAAACTCCTCTTGTTGGCCAGCTATTATGCAAACAGCAATAAGGTAGTGCACATGGACATGGACAATTTCCTCACTTCCAGCCTGGAACTTTATGGAATATTTTCCCAGAAATGCACAGTGCTGACGTGTTGCCATTGAGGATTGTCCACTTTTGTAATGTTCCTGAAAAAAAATGGTGTCTATGGGAGCACTGCATGGGTCGTTGTGCAGGATAGCTACCATCATGTGCCAGTCTGCCACACTTTCAGCCTGGAATCTTTATGGAATATTCTCCCGGAAATGTGCAGAGCTGAGGTGTTGTTGTTGAGGTTTTTACACCATTCTAATGTTCCTGAAGAAAAAATGGTGTCTGTGCAAGCACTGCATAGGCCATTGTAAGGATACATACCGTTATGCACCAGTCTGCCACACTTTCAGCCTGGCACACTGGAAAAAGGAAAATCTCTATGTACGTAAAAAGGTTAGCAGAATGTATTAAATTAGGTAGCAAATTCGAACATTGTAAAAAGATTATCTATTCATCTGCTCTGAAAGTGCAACGGAAGTAGCGACAATCAGCACTTGTTTTGAGACAAGCATAACGATTGATTATCACCTACTGATGAAAGGACTCCTGAAAGTTCATCTTTCAGCAGCCAATTTCAATGAGAAGAAAAAAGTCATTTCGAATATAGCTGAAAGGGGCATCGAAAGAATTTCTTTCGGTGCCGCTTTCATCTATATCGAAACAAAGACTTCTGTAAATTTCTGAAAGCGTCGCCGAAAGAAGATCTTTCAGCATAACCCCGGGGTGTACCCTAAGGTGCACCTTAGGGTGCACCCACGGGTGCACCTGTGGAGCGGGTCGTTGACCCTCAACATGACCTAAATGGACATAGACCAAAAAAATGGGAATTATTTACAGTAGACAATATACAGAGTCGGTGTACAGTAGTCAATATACAGCAGAGGTAAAATATACATTATTGGAGTTGAAAACGAGTGTAGACACAGTGCGCGAGCGCTCAAGAGGCGCAAACCAAATCGTAGAGGTCCTCGGTCACAGGCGAGGAGGGGAAGGGGATCCTGCCCAGTGTGAGAACACAATGCATCCCAAAAATCACGGACTCACCTGATTACACGCTCCCCCATCAACTTCAAGACACGCAGCATCTTTGCCTCAAAGTACGCCAGGCCGCCAACCGAAGCAAAAGTAAAAAATTCGCGGTGGGATAGATCCGCCATCGCCCGAACGAGCGCATGCACCGATCGACGGTGAAGGCACTCGAAGGCGGGGGCACCTTGCTCCCAACCTCCTCCTCTTACCTGAAGGTGGATCCCGTGACATGCGTCGGACGTGAGCGACGAGCATATCCCACATCCGACGCAATTCCCTTTTAATACCTTAAATAACCGGTGTACTATACTTAGGGATGGATCGGATTCGCGCAGAAGAACAACCGAGAATGGATCTCAACGCCCAGTGCTTAAAAGGCAATTTATGGCTGTGGTGGCTTGGTGATTAAATCACCGAAAATTACATGAAGGTTGGTGAAGCTGAAGAATACAAGCATGAGACCGGTTTTGAGCAGGCGGGAGCTTGCGGCGACTTACCAAAAGTTTAAGAGAAGTATTAGACAGGCCCCCTGAAAGCCTTGAGCCGCTCCGATTAGAGCTGGTGGACCTGGATGCGCAGATGGTCAAAAAATGTGCCAGACTGGGCCATGGAAAAATGTACCTCGGACAATCCGTTGCGGCTGGGGACAGACACAGAGTGCAATGGGATTGGTTTCGAGGCTAATAAAGTGTTTGAGACCCGCGCCGAGCGATGTACACTCGGGAGGGTCAGCCCGTGGGTGAAAGGTGTGGCGAAGGTGAGTGAGACGAGCGACTAGGACGACTTGAGCCCGTGCTCGTGAGGGCCCTTTGGCCTCAATTGACGCGCTGGCATCGTGGATTTGGTGATAAAACACCGAAAATTATGTGAAGGTCACGAAGCTGAAAAATACAAGCATGAGACCGGTTTGTAGCGGGCAGGAGCTTGCAGCGACTTACCAAAAGTTGAAGAGAGGTGTTAGACAGTGCCCCCGAAAGCCTGGAGCTGCTGCGATTAGAGATGGTGGACCTGGATGCGCGGATGGTCAAAAAGGTGTGAGATCGGGTCATGAAAAACGTACCTCGGACAATCTCTCGCGGCTGGGGACAGACGCGGAGTGCACTGGGAATGCTTTCGAGGCTGATAAAAGGTTTGAGACCCGCGCCGAGCGATGTACACTCGGGGAGGGTCAGCACGCGGGTCAAAGTGGCGAAGGTGGGTAACACCGACGAGCGCCCAGCTAACGAAGGGTTCCGAGGGCACAGCCAGCCAAGGGTTCCGCGAGTGTAATGGTACTGGTTTCCAGCCTTGGAAAGCGTTTGAGACTCGCGCTGAGCGATATACACTCAGGGAGGGTCAGTACGCGGGTCAAACGGGTGACAAAGCCCGCGATCCAGAGTGCCAGCGTTGACGTTGATGTGCTCCGCCGCCTAGTGCGTGGCTTGAGGAGCCTCACCGTCAACGGAGCGATCTACACTCGTTGATGGTGGTGTGGTGGTGTGGTGGTGGTCAAGATCAAGTCACGAGGTGTCAAAATAATAATAATCTTGATTTGAGGCTCACTCCCACAGACATGCTTCACAAAAATCGATTCTAATATACGTCTATATTACATGCATGATACTTCACGTTCGACCAGCGACAACACCACACGAGAGAGCAAATAAAAAAAGCCAGGCAGCAAAAGCACGAAGAGCGAAGACGAGATGCAGAGCCGCAACTAGTTACTCTGGGCGATGCTGTCAGCGACCCCTCGAAAGATTCCCAGTATTTTCTGAACGACGCTATCAGCAACCGTCTCGAACCCGTCCCAACACTTTTGACCTCTGCTCGAAACTTCAGGTTGTGCCTCCACTGATTCTGGTGTTTGAGCAAGTAAACACCGTTTTTAAAGTGGCCGAGACGTTTCTGAAAGAACTCGATTTCGCATTGTGGCGTCCACCAGCCCCATCGAGATTTCCGTGCACCCACGCACTTGTTTGGGCCACCAAGAGACGATACCCGGGTCTGATCAGTATTGTTTTTCGTTGGTTCGCTCTGTCCTTGTGCTAAAATCCGCAAGTTTATCAGGAAAAAGACGCGCCAAGCAGATAATACATACCTTGCTTTCCCTTCTTCCCTTTCCCTGCGATCTGCTTTTGGCCTGAAGCGACAAATCAGCATGCCTGAAGCCGGTGAAATGGAGAATGTTACGTACCAGTCCCGTCGTGAAAACGCCACAGAGCAGATCGATTTCGGTGTCGGACAGTTTGTCGTACCAATATGCATATTGCGACTTTTCATCCCACATGCAATCACCGACATCGTAGATATTGTCGTTGAACCCGCAGAAGAAGTCGTCATCGGAGACTTCTGACCTTGCCAGCCGTGCCACTATCCCGTACTGCAATGCAATGCGACCGTGCGAGTATGGAGGAGCCGGAGATCGCGCCGAGTGGTGTACACGTACCTACCAGGATACGGACGAGCTCAACAAGGTCTACAAAAAGGTATGCCACCATATTCACTGTTTATTTTGAACTGCCGACTCGCAGATGACCAACACCCTCCCATGCTCACGACAGCCACTGGCCCGTGTCAGTGTGTTTGCAGACCAAACTCCACAACTCCGCCTCGCACACCATTGACAAGCCAACCCGGAAAGCGCTAACATGCTCGCAGGGGTGGCTCCGAGAGGTAAATCCAAGACACCGAGGAAGCACACAAAACAGTAGCGCAATTGACACCCTTCGCATAATATTACTTTACTAACCCACCACGTCGCGATACCCTCTCGTTGTATCCAACTTCCCCGACGCCAGCCCAGCCATGGATCCATGATTTTATCGTCCAGCTTCAACATGGCACGAAAGTATCACGCTTCCGTATATTCCACCTGACTGCCCAAAGAGCTCATCGTCAAGCGAGGGCACGCGTTTCGCAGTGCACCCTAGAGGATGTGTCAGCGTTATTACCCTTTTTTTGTTCCGTCTTCGCGTTCATTATTCTACTGTTTTATTCCTAGTGTCTCGTATATTACCCGATGTACATTTTTTTCTCCGTTTC
>JARGXW010001407.1:0-22403 GCA_029204085.1 Mycena sp. CBHHK59/15 | reverse complement strand
TTTGAACACTCTATTTTCTTTCTATTACCGAACGGCAATACCAAAACTCAAACGCGTGCTACGTCAAGCTAAGCTCGCGCTCAGCATTCCGCGCACATACGGTTTCGCTAACAGGAACTTCGTTGTAATCCGGTAGTGTACATGCTTGTAAGTACACTACTTTTATACTATTTCTCTGGTGCAACCATTACCAGGAAACCTTAAACGGCAACAGTGAGGTTGCCCAATCCACGGTAGGTAGTGACCGAGCTCGCAACAGCTCGCACAGCTATGCACAGCCACTCCAAATCCAACAAGCCACCCCCTACTATTTACGCCATTGGCTGTTATTGCTCTCGGCCGCCTTGCTTCCCAACGTCGTGGAACATCTGCGCACTCGTCTTCTCCGGCAGCATCGCTCAAAGAACATCATATCGTATGTGCCGAGAATTGTTTCGGGATCGGTCAGCTTACCACCGCTTCACGGTGTCAATGGGCTGGCTGGACCGCCTTTTGAATTTTCGGCCGGGAGTTTATAAATTTTGGAATGGGCTACCGGTACCGGTGGCCAGCAATGTCATCCTCAAATACTCACATCGGTGATCAGATGGTGTGTGCTGACTTCTCTGAGAGCAGTGACGCCGCGGACAATACACAAACACCGGGATTCGAGGATTTACTCGCCATCGAGCCGGGTGCTTTGAAAGCTCTGAATGCGTCCAAGATCGGGTCCGCGAACGGCGGCCCTCCCATTTCATCATCATTCAAGCTGTATATCCCAAGTATAGTCAAGTGCTGTTTCACTGCCTTCAGCCGTACCCACTGGGTGCCCACCATAACACAGCCCTAATCTGCTATATAAATGTGGCCGCTTCTCGTGTCTCTCCATCTTCCCTTCTCCCATCTTCTGGGACTCCCTCCAGTACAATCTTTTACTGAGACATGGCTAGTCAGGGGGAAGTATATCCCTAAGACGATTGATGGCAGGATGTCCGCAGCTGCGCCACATCGCCCGATCCTGGATCAATGTGCTCCTCATTTTCTGTCCAGTTGGCATCGGCCTTGGCGTTGCTCACGCCCATCCTATCGCCGTCTTCCTTACCTGCTTCCCGGCAATTATCCCCTAGCCGGCTCGTGTCGGATGCAACCGAGACTATCAGCGAGAAGCAGCGTAACAGAAAATGGCTCGGCTCATTTTTCAATGCCTCGTTTGGTTGATTGGTCTTCTTGTATTTTCATACCAGCGTGGCCTGACTCTCCGCAGCAACGCGACCGAGCTCATCATCTCCATCATTGCACTTTTCCAGAACCAGACCGACATCACCAAACTCTCACTTCTGGGGCGTCTTTTCGAACCTGCTCGTAGTCCTTCCCACGGCATGTATCATTGGCGCACCGAATTTCATTGCTCAAAACTTCAACATCAACTCGGTCCGAACGCATACATTTCTTCTCGTAGTTGGTGCCGGCATTCTTTGCCTCACGTCATCTGCGCCAACCATCAACTCTTTCACGAGCAGTGACGTTAACGCACTCTCGCGAGTTATGTCGATTACTCTCATCCTGGCCTACGTCATCTTCATATTCATTTATCGACTATGGACTCACAAGAAAGAGCTAGAAGCCGAGGTGAAACCATCTGAGCGCCGTGATAGCAGCGGAGAGAAAACATCTCTGCTTCCGATCGACATTCAAACGGCCAATCCAACGGCTCAGGAGCAGTCTCCAGTGACCCAGCGGACCGCCATTGGCGTTCTGCTTGTTGCAACTGGTATAACAGCGGGGGTGGCCTGGTTCCTCCTTGAGAGCGTGTCTGCCCTCTTTAACTCCCACAGTCCGATCACGCGCACATTCCTCGGCCTGATAATTTTACCTATTCTTGGTAACGTGACGGAACATTGGACGGCGTTCACAATGGCAAAGAAGGACAAGATGACTGACTCGTTGGATATCGCGCTTGGATCCGGTAGGTACGGCCTTGAGAGGCTTTAAACTCTTTCGCTAACAACATTCCTAGCCCTCCAGATACAGTTTTTTGTGCTCCCAGCAGTTGTGATTGTTGCATGGATCACCGGTGTATGGAAGCCCAGCATTCACATGGATCTAGTTTTTGAACCATGGCAGACGGTGATCCTGTTTGTTGCAAGTGAGTACACCCAAGTCAGTAACAATGGCCCTTGCTCATCTCTTCGCAGCGGTCAGCGTCAAATTTATTCTGGAGGATGGTAGCACGGATTGGCTGGAGGGTTTCGGAATCTTCCTGATATTCGTCGCACTCGCCACAATCTCGGCCCGCAGATGAATCCACGGAGTGCAGGCTCAATAGTAATTGCGACTTCCCGAACATACCATTAGTTTCCCTTACGGACCTCTCTATATGACCACTATGTAAAGCTTCGGACACGGTAACTTTGTTTTGGGACAATTCTAAGCTCAGATTCGGAGTCGCATGACATGAAGCCCCCCCTCTCCGGTGCTATCCTCACCGACCCCGTCATCTGCTCGGTCTGTTCGTAGCACCGCTTCAGCAGCATCTCGTGCCGCTGCAGACTGCGCGCGCGCGTGGAGGAGTGGGACACCGTCGATCACAGCGACGAGCCTCTTCTCAGTGGTTCTGATTTGACGGTTACAGTGGACCCCGAGACCGGGAGGTTGAATGATGATTGGTACGAGCCAGATGAATTTGAAGCCCTGCTAGAAAGGTTGTGTGGCCCGGAGGTGGATCAGGGGAACGACTCAGAGGACGAGCAGCCGGAGAGCGATGAGGCTGAGACGGAAAGTGAAGGGGAAGAGGCAGGCGATGATGAGAATACATAATAGTTTCGTACAGCTAATACAATTATATATAACAATTAACAAAAGCGAATTCTATTCTATTAGTTTGGTGCTGCTCGCCGCCGCGATGTCCTGTACGGAGCGGAATAAGATTGACCAACTTCGGCGGCACGTTGTAGAGGCTGCCTCGGGGCTCTTTTTGTCGGTGGACGGGCAGGGCGTTCGTTGTTCGTTACTTCCTCCAATACTCGTCTCGTGCGCTTCGGTGGCGGTGGGATGGGGGAGGAGCGCGCATGCTCGTCTATTTCTTCGTCAGAACTCGATTGGTCATCCATATTCTCATCCTCGTCTTCTGATTCAGACTCATAAATCCCCTTCTTCTTTCGACGGGTGGTGCGCTGCTTGGCGTTTTTCTCTAGCCGAGCCGCCTCGCGTTGCGAAGTAATTGTCGTCCGCAGTTCGTGAACCAGAGCATAAAGTCGAACATGGTATGTCATTGCAAAGACCCAGGAGTTGAGAATACTTTCGAGTTTATTGAGGGAATCGAGAGCCAAAGCTTGTCGAGGATCGAACGTATGAGGGATATTGGAAAAGATCAGGACTTGGGCCGGTTTCGGTGAGCCGCAAGTTTGCGCTCTGCACGGTGAACAGTCCCGCGAATTTCACCAAGGCCGCTTCCGCCTCCTCGCGCTCCGTTTTGGATAGCTTAAGAATTTTGTCCGCCGCGGAAATTGATTGCGTGAGTGGCTCCGAATAGATGAAGAGCGGTAATTCGATGCCGCGAGGAAGAGGTGGAGTTGGGAAATCGAGGTGAATGTTATTGCGCGTGGCAAACAGGGAGCACGGTAGACGTCTATTGGCAGCGATGCAGTCGAGGGTAGTCGTTTCGAGTGGGGGGTTCTTATAGATACGATTAAGGGCAGCAATATAACACTGCTGTTATGTCAGAAGCAGGACTTTCGCGTGCTCCAGTGGCTTCGGTTTCCTTTTCTGTCGTTTCGATTTCCCGGCCTTGGTTAGTGTGGAATTACTGTCAGGGAGAACCTAACATCCAGATCAAACACACGTTAATTAGTATTGAAACATAAACTCGCCTTCAAGTTGTTTCTGAGCAGCGGCAAGAGTGCTGGGCTGAAACAGTACCACTCCACGAGCGGCGCGGTGTCTGCATCCCTCCGGGCCGCATATTCCATCGAAGAAGCGCGCAACGTGTTGACCTCGCAGTGCCGCTCGACATTTAGCTGTTGTACTGCTGTGCGTTGTGTGGGTCCCGCGCGTCTCATGCCCTCCCTCCAGTGATCTCGTATGTGATTGATGAAAGGCAGTGGGTCTGGCCCCCTCCACCTTTCACTTCAGCTGTCTGCTGGCTGCGCCGGTCAGCTGCTGGAGATCTGGGATTACTTTGGCGGTGTATGGCTGAGGCGGGCTAACCAAGAGACAGGCCCGCGATGACGGGCCCCAATCCTTTCTCGTTACAGTAAAGAAATTGCCTGGAATGTTGAAAAATGCTCAAAAGGTCCATCATTTTGGCAATTCGCCATGAATCCCTACAGTTTCGCAGGGTAAGTAGTAGCTGCATATGTCCTCCATAAAAGTACTGTGGTCGATTTTCTATTTTCTGTTTCCCTTGCTACAAACAACATCCTGGAAGATAACAGTCCCATCCCGCAAATTTGAGGAAAATGGGAAATCGCTATAAGGGTCACAGCAAACGATGGGGGGTGCAAAACTGGACTGACTACTCCTACGGGAGTCCTACCGGCCAAACATGGCCAAAGCTGCCGGCTTCCGATCGGGCGTTGCCCCTCCCCATTAAGCAGGCTTGTCCACTATGCCACTTCCCAGCCGGACCGGCCCGGACCCGACCAATTAAAGCATGTGACCTGACTCGGCTCCGAGATTCTGTCAGGTGATCATATGACACGATTCGGATATGTGGGACGACGTGTCACTGTCTGAACCACCGCCATGGCCCTGCCAATCCAGCAGCTCGCCCTCCACGTCCAGAATACCACGACCCACCTTCAGCTTGCTTCGGCCTCTCTCAACTTACTTGCCGCTGCCCCACCACCCGCACTCGGCGGCACACCTCAATGGGCGCTGGACATGCAACATGAGCAGAAATGGGAGTTTTATGTTATGAAGGTTCTTCTTCATAATTCAACGGTTGCGCAGCATGAGCAGTACGTCTCCTGCGACACCCTTTCCGACACCACTCACGCAAACACTTATAGCGCAGAGTGGAGCCTGGCCCGAGTTCTGAACTCCAGCTCTGCCCACGACAACGAGCCTCTCACACCCCTATGCACTCCCTTCCCGCGGCTTCCCGTCCCAGTCATCCCTCCGCCACCAGGCCCCGGTGCTGCGGCTAACCCACCCCCCGCATTCGCCCCCGGCCCTATCATCGTGCCTGCTGCCCACGTGCTGTTCCCATTGAACAAGGGAGCCCTTCGCTCCCTGACTGGTAAGTAAGCAGCGTATTACATACTCACCGCAGCTCACCCCTGGCTGGTTGCAGGCGCCAATCTGACCACCTTACTTGGGGCGTACAACTGCCCAGGCCTGAACCTCCAGGTCGCAGCGCAGAGGACAGCCTTTGCACGTCACATAGGCGTTACCTTGTAAGATTCTGTAGGTCTCGCCCAATATCATGGGTAGGTAGGTAGGTATTATTACGCGGCACGGTCCGAGTCACGGGAATATATCGGTCGTGGCCACGGATTTTCGCCGTACTCTTAAATTCCTATAACTTTTTCATTCAATTTGACTTCATTGTACACTATCCCCACGCGCCATCTTCTTACTTTGTATATTCACAAGCGCTCGCCGGCGCTTCGCGCCCGGCTCCCACTTCTGCCGGAGTGATAGATTGAAAGCGGAGTTTAAAAATGGCTTCAGACAGACAGACACACGTAATTTTAATAAAGGGGTGGTTACTTATGTCTATCTTTATGATAACTTGATTCAAGTCCCCAATTTCACGCCGCTGAGAAGGGATAAATGATGAGATGGAGTACACTACACAAATAGATATTGTCGAAGGTACTGTATGTACCAAGCAACCGAAGGACGGAAGTGCGTGTGGTAGACGATGAGGTGAGAAACGCCCGTGTTCAAATGACATCAGCGACTTTTCGCTGCAACCATCTACATAGTGGCTAGTCCCGAGAAAAAAGTACATGAAAAAGAGATGAAATAAGTTGAAAGAGCTTAAAGACCCCAAAAGCCGTCCGAGAAGAACTTGTCAACAATTTTGAGTGTGTTGATTGATTTCGAACCGTGGCAGCGAAAGGGAGCTTAACGGGATGTTTATCAGTCAATGGTTCTATGTAACTTGGGTTATACGAGTCCACGAGTGTTCCCATCAGCCCTGTTGGATTTATAGCGGTTCCTTCAACTGCAGCTTCCACAACTGTTTGCACTATCTCCTCCATTGCATCCTCTGACAGCAACAGGGCACTACTGTTTAATCGAGGGATATTGATTACGAGGTTGGCCTGCAAGAATGTCAAAGCTGTATAAGAGCCTTGAACAGTTCCAGAACAGCGCCGCCGACCGCGCCAACATGGACCCCGGCTACTGGGCTGGGACCCATTTTTGGATGGGGACGTTCCCCTGGACCGCGGGACAGTGACAATGACCAGGTGGATCAGCTCGAGTGGTCGGCGCTGCGTCCACCCATGGCTGCGTCCACTAACTGCCCCGCCATCTATCCCCTCTGCTTCTCTACTGGGTCCATCGTAACAGACACTTCGGATTCTGAGGAGGGGGAGCAAGTCAGTGGTGGCCACAAGTGGCTTGAAGCGACCGGACCCACCACACCGCTGAAAACCCGCCTGCGGGCCGACATCAAGCCCACGCTGCATGTGAGCCCCTCCACCAAGGCTGCAATGGTCTGGAGAGCGGAGACTGCAAAGAGTCCGCCACCGCCCCCACCACCAAACACCATGGACCCACTGTCTTTACCCCCAAACACGCAGCCACCAGCTCTGGTGCAAGGCTCCAGTAAGTGTCAATCTCGCTGGAGCATTGATTGATGTGCTCAGAACCTATATAAGAAACATGAGATAATCAACCCTTTGACTCATGATCGGCGTAAAAACAGTCAAAGACTGTAGGATGCCCGCAGAACGCAGCCGCAGCTCGTGCCGCTCTTGCTCAGATGGTCGGTTCCACTTTTCTTTTCTTCCATTTGTCGACCCTCTTCACCTCATTATCATTCATTGACATCTCATCTCCTCTTCCCCTTCCCACTTTTCTCTTCATTTGAGCCACCATGAAACTCATGTTGGTTTTTATCTCGTGAACCAAATGAGATATCACTCCAGGCTGTTAGGCCATTGGTTACAAGCTCATGAGGAGCTTTACTGTAGGTACTGTATTTATACTAAAATACTATTTTCCTGTATGTTCCGGCATGTTCCCTCCGATTCCATATCAATCATCTTTTAGTCAGCACCTCAGCCATGACTCGGGCTTGTGCTGGATTGCCAATCTCCAACAACTCACTCTCCGTATGAAAGGCGCACAGCTTGTGTGGACGGAGCCTGCTCTTCCACCCGGGATCGCGTTTGCGACCAATCTCATGTCGGATGTATTCAAGGAGTCTACAACGCGCACTGCAACTTCATCGAAGATGTCGTCGGTGTCATCGCGCTCATCGGCGGTCCGCTCCATGTCGTTGAATTCAGCCAGGAGCTCATCGAGGTCAAGCACAGCACCTAGGAACGAGTCAGAGAATGATACGGTGTCTTTCCAGAGAGTCTACGGCACCTATATCATCGTCATCATCATCGCGATCCCCGTCTGCACCTGTGTCGGTGTTGCTGCTGGTTTTCTTCGGCGGATCGAACATTTTCAACAGACTCTTTGCAACGAGATTGATGATATGAGCGAAGCAGCGGGTGCGGTCCATTTCGGCGTCGAAGGGAGGGAGCAGAGTTTCAAGGGTTCGGGCCATAACATCGTTTGCGGAGGCGTTGTCGGCAGTGATACTGGTGAGTTTGCCATCGATGCCAAAGTCACTAAAAGACCTAGGCGCTCTGGCAACGGATATACGTCGTAGCTTAAAATCTCTCATATTCCAAACAGTTAGTTCGTTTACCAAACCTTCATAGCAGTCCTTTGTTAGTTTACTACACTGTTTAATGGCAATTGTTCGTTTTCTCTCTTTTGAGGTCTTCCACCCGGTAGCGGGCCCTGCCGCTTGTCGACATCTATGAAGCAAGTCGAAATCGTCGCTCCTGAGATTTCCTTGTAAAAAAGTCAGTCAATGCATTTATGACTCTAGACTTTCCAGTTCCACCTGGACCACCGAGGAACATGCGTAGAGGTACTCAAGCCCGGGCCTGAGCCCTGGGCTTGGGCTTGAACTTGTCGAGGCCCAAGCCCGAAGCCCGCTCAAGCCCGCTGCCGGGCCTGGCCGGGCTTGGGCTTCATCGGGCCGGGCCTGGTGGGCTTCGGGCTTGAAGCCCGGCCCTGAGCATCACTAGCAAAGGCAGTGGTCTGATGGAATAGCCAATATTAATTAATTTACGGCAGAGAAAACGCCATTATGGGTTCCATTGTGATGGCAAAGTCTTGGGGAATGTACTAGATAAAAATTTGGAGCCCCAGGGTGGAGGAATGAGCAAAAATGAAACAGAGGAAGGCGGGCGTGACTCGATCGCCCGTTTTGTATACAAACTGCACCAGACGTTATAGGGCAGTCTTCCGCAATCAAATCTCATCAAAATGTCTGCCTCGGATCATTCCGTCGCTTATATATATCCCCAGTGCAGCTGCTACTCTTGCTAAGACGCGCCCTATAACGTCGGGAACGAGACTATCATCTCGGCATCTTTGGACAAGTGTGCCCCTCCGTCGGGTCCAATTTTCTTCCGCCTTCGATGTCGCTCACCCATCTCGCTCCGAATTTCTTTGATGTAATGGTGTGACGCGTGATGTGTGACATGACAGAAAAGCGCAAGAGGAGGTTATCCAGAAGGTAAAGGATGAATCCACCCAAAGACAGACAGATTTTTGAAAGAAAAGAGGCAGAGGAAGATGATATGAGGTATAGAAGACTCTGAGACAGGGCCCGTAACCTGTTCTGACCTCAATTCTCAACGTACGTTTCTGA
The DNA here is from genome assembly GCA_029204085.1 of Mycena sp. CBHHK59/15. Classification (NCBI taxonomy): domain Eukaryota; kingdom Fungi; phylum Basidiomycota; class Agaricomycetes; order Agaricales; family Mycenaceae; genus Mycena; species Mycena sp. CBHHK59/15. The sequence continues at coordinate 13,528 of JARGXW010001407.1, read as the reverse complement.
AAACTATATGAGCAGAATTACACGACAATTCCGCAGGGCATGACGTCCTCAGAATCTTTCCCTACCGCCGGTAGTAATTATAATATATTATTTTGCATGTTTTGCGGAGATCATCTCTTGTGTCGTGATTTGAAGGTTGTGTGGGATGTTGTATGGCTCTAAAAACAATTATTTGGGGGCTGCGCCATTTCCATACGGGAAGGGGTTATAAGCAGTGGACTGGCAACGACTCGAAGGGACTGATGAAGGTGCGCATCGTGTTACATTCCTCGAAATGTCAAGGACTAACTCTGTCTAGGTATATCTTCCTGCCATTGCTGGCCATGTACCGGCCGCTGTTGTCCAGACCGTGGCAGATATCATTGAGTTCTTCCATCTAGTCCGTCGCTCGGTCATCGACGAGGACACACTTGTTGCCGTTGACACTTCTGTTTCGTGTTTTCACCTTCACCGCGAGGTGTTCCGAGCCACCGTCCGACCCGAAGGATTTTCCCTCCCACGACAACATTCCATCGTCCACTATCGTCACCTCATTCAGTTGTTCGGCGCTCCCAACGGGCTTTGCTCCTCCATCACGGAGTCAAAGCACATCAAGGCCGTTAAGAAACCGTACAGACGGACGAGCCATAACAAGCCGCTGAGTCAAATCCTCTTGACGAATCAGCGACTTGACAAATTAGCCGCCGCCCGTGTCGACTTCGCTGCGCGCGGAATGTTGGACGGCGCGCTCCTTCCGTTACCTCCGACCCCACCTCGCGACTCCGTTACCCCTCCACCGGACGACGAGCGCCTTGACAATGGGGCCCTCGAGGGGCCCACCTGCATTGGCGAAGTGAAATTAGCGAAGACCTATGGTGCGTTGCTCGCATTGCATATACAGTATAGTATTTTATATTGATCTCATCCATAGTTCGTCGGGTGCCACGCGACGTGCGTGGTTTAGCTCTATATATGGAGCAGCCGCGCCTTCACGAGCTTATCCGCCGCTTCCTCTTCGATCAACTCTACCCAAATTCAGCTACACCAGGTGGACGGATCCCTCTCGACCAATGCCCGGAGTTCTCTGAGCGCGTCTTCCTCTATAATTCCGCGCGCGCTGTATTCTATGCTCCCAGTGATGTCAGCGGCATCGGCGGTATGCATCACGAGCGCATCAGGGCTACCAAATCGTGGTATCGGGGGCCTGCGCGGTACGACTGCGTTTTCTTGGAGCACAACAAGGACCTGGCTGGGTTTCAGGGCCTACACGCCACGCGGGTGCGCATGTTCTTTCGATTTAAATATCGCGGCGTCGACTATCCATGCGCCTTGATCCATTGGTTCTCGGCTCGGGGCGAACATCCTTGTCCCGATACTGGGATGTGGATTGTGACACCTGACACAGTTCGGGGTGGTGGGCCCAGTTTGGCCGTCGTTCACCTTGACTGTTTGCTCCGCGTCGCCCACCTCATTGGGGTTGCTGGCCAAGACTTCATACCTATCCATAATTTTCATTTCTCCGATTCTTTAGACGCGTTCAAAGCCTTTTATGTCAATAAATATGCAGATCATCATGCGCATGAGATCGCGTTTTGACTATCATTACTGTGTAACTAATACTACCACAATATGATCTACTATAGATCATAGTGTGAAGGATGACGACGGTGGATTTGCAGGACCGGCGTAAGGTCAAAACGCACCTACGTCAGTCCCCGTTACGCTGGGTCGCAAATGCCCGCTTTTATATGTCGCCTGACACCTCGGTCTTGCGCGAGAGGGACATGCCCGCAGAAGAAGTTGACCCGTGGGTACAAAAGGCAAAAGGGGCCAAAAGCTGTGGGCGTAAAATGAGAAAGGACAAAAAGGGGAAAGCCGAGTTGAAGCCGTTGAAAAGGCGCAAAAAAAGCCACAAAAAGCTCTCAAAAAAGGCGAAGACGCAAAAAGGCGGGAAAAGCTCCCAGAAAAGGACTTGCAAATTTGCTGATGACTGGCGTGGGACCCCATCCTTTAAAAATCTCATTTCGGCTTTACCGACTCTCTCGGCATATTCCGGTCCATACGCGGTGGATCTCGGTGGTCCGTTCGAGCACGGGGCCTAGAGTTTGGGGCAGGATGCCTACACCTTTCGACGCCCCTCGTCAGCCCGCATCCCCAACACCCGCCTCTTGACCACGTACGGAAGTTTCCGGCAGACAGTGGGAAAAATAGAAGAACACAAACAGTTACACAAACAGTTACAATGTTACAATACGTTACAATACGACAACAATACGACGTATTATATATATATATCACATAACGCAAGTTGATCGGCGACCTCGAACTTAACCAAGCGCATTGTACCTGTTTGTGCCGCCGAAATTACCCCATTCGTTGTCTCAGCTGACCCTCTCTTAATCTCGGTTCCAGGAGTTGGGGTGTGCCAGGACCCCCGATAATAGGCGTGAAGGCCTGGTCCGTGTCGGGACAAAAAATTTGGGTTTTGAGCCTCCAAGTTAGGCCCTGTCCGGACAAAAATCTGGGTCGGGGGCAAAACTCTTAGGTCCCTGTCCGGACAAAAATCCCCGGTCTGGGAGCCATCTCAGATATACTTTTAAATGGCTTCGGTGGCTCAACGGTCTGTGTCACGACCTTGGGCGTGCTTGATTTTTTGAAACCGGTCCCAGTTCGAATCCGCTGGCCACCGCTTTATTATGCGAGTCGGTCTTAGTCGGCCCGACAAGCCACAGCCACACACTTACAAGCAATTTCATCTTTTATTTTTCCGCCCCCCTCGCACTATTTCGCAAGCACCGAAAAAATGTGGTTGCCGAAGCTGGCGAGGAAGACTAGGTTACAAATTGTATTTCTATCACATAGGGATGATAGCTGTACCTAATAACTACCATGGGGCCCCGAGATGCCTGAGAAGCACCATAGAAGCACCGGGGGGCAAAAAAAAACGCGAGAAAAACACGAAAAACACGAAAAACACGAAAAACGCGAAAATTGGAAATTTTCGGGTCCTGTCCGGACAAAAAAATTGGGATCCGGGATTTTCTTGTCCGGACAAAAATCGGCGGATTTGGGCATCCGGGGACCAGGCCTTCACGCCTATTATCCGGGGTCCTGCTTAACAATGTCCAGATAAAACTCAGGAGAAACTGCATAACTTCACTGATTCGGTCTTCCCAGACGGAATCCCTCAGCCTTTTTTCGGAGGAGGAGGAGCCTTCGCGCCGATCGAGCTACGGCGACTCCCAGGCTCGTCGATAGAAGATTCAGCTGATCAATATGTAATGCTTCGATTACATACTCAAGTCGGATCAGTCCTCAGCGAACGCGTAAGGAAACGAGCGCTATGGTCAAGGTTCAGAGATGTTCCCCGGCTCCGCATTCGTGTTGGCCCCACGGATGTGAAAAAGGGCCCCGTGGGCAAATTGACCGCTCGCCGACGTGAAGGGAGCCTTGAGCGCGTGGTGTGCCTGGTGAGCAGACACATCGGGAACACATTTCTGAGCTAAAGCCAAAAAGAAAGGTCAGAAAGACCGTTAAGTCGTGCGGTTGAACTCACCAACACCAAACGAGACCGCTCAAATCGGCCTACAAGTCATCGCGAAATAGATACAATGAGAGAAAAAGAAACGTACCATAAAACGACCCGAACACCACGAGTCTGGCTCAAATGCGAGACAATCCCTACGAAGTCCCTCGTCCTCTGTCGCAGACTCGCACCAACATACGGGCATGTGAAGGAACCAACTGCTTTTGCAGATCGAGTCGAAGAGGCTCTTGCGCGCAGGCTATGCACGTACTTCGGTATCTGGGCGGCACAAAATACTACGGCATCAAATTCGACGGGACGACATGTCCTCAATCATTCTCGGTTATACCGATTCGGATTGGGCTGGCGACCTTGATACCCGCCGAGAGGCACTAAATACTGCCTTGGAGAGGAGGCGACAGATGCGCCTTTGGGAATAATCAGGATGAAGTGAGAGGGAAAAGAAGTGTGATGATGCGGGGTATTCAGGAGACGCGGGGGAAAATACTATAATGGAGTAGGGAGAGGGTAGGAAACGGGAACAGGAACAGGAACAAGCGTGGGAATAAGCAGGAGAAGTTATGGGACACCACACACTCTCCAGACACCTAGTAAGTCATCGGCGGAGTGCTGAGCATTAGCTGGGCATAATGTTGGCCAGAAAGACCATGGGCAAAAGAGGACTTCCCCAACCGTTCCTCTTCCAAAGGCACCTCCGGCGCTCGGGCAGTGAAGTGGAAGTTGTGGTACACTAGATACATTTGAGGCAGAGCTTGAGGATGAAAGTCAGACATGAAATCATACCAAGAAAAAGGGGGGCAAGGCGACACACTGTTGGGAGTAGCCAACATTTTCCCTATGTGTAGTAGGGGAGGAGATTAGAATTTAGATCCCCCTCATGAGCACTAGGACACCAGCGGCGGATAAGAGTAAGGCTCCAACCCTTTCCGTTTGCAAACATTTTCAAACGGTAAAAACCGTTTTTATTTCCGTTTAGTTTGTCAGATCTGGGAAACTGTCTATAAACTGTTTTAAAACGGTATAAATGGTTTCAAACAATCACTCACCTGGGATAAGTGCCAGTATGCTCACTTGTAGTTCTCAAGGTCCCAAATGGCTAGCTTGGGGGACATTCCCTTCAAACTGCTTTAAACCACATAGTACAGTTTTTTCCCATATTAAAAATGCAAGTGTGGAAGTGTTCAGAGGCGGCGGAAGAAAAGCACTCAATCAAGCTTATATAACCCATCAAACGCGTCGCCTCCCACATCTGCCTCACATCTGGCGTGGTTGCACGCCCATCTTTGATATCTCGTGTTTCCAAGATGCTGTGTGGTTGATCTTGCTCCCAAAAATCGCTCTCCAGCTCAAATGGTACCACGCTCGAGAGATGGAGCTTGACAAGAAGTCCGAAATTCCACCCCTGTCCAAGATCAACCCACAGCAGGTTGAACTTTGAGCTCTTCATTGCTGCTCTGATGCGCTGGTTGGCTCGGTAGAGACTGGCAAGACTCCTCTAATTTTGAAACAAGTCTTGGCTGATGAAACAATAGAGGAAGAGATCATACCAGTAGAGAGCGACAACGAGGAAGGAGATGCCACATTTGGAGAAGAGGATTAATTGCATTATTCAGTAGCTATATGGTTCAAAAATAATTCGGTACTGTATATACCTTTATATAGATACATACTTTAGTTTGGGTGGTTTAGAATATGTCCCAGGGAGATGTGGCCAGCGCAGCGTGGATGTGAAGCGATTTGCTATCGAAATTGTCAATTTGGCAGAGGGGCCAAACATGTACAAATGGACACTTTCTTTGGTGCTGTTGCCAGTGACCATAAAACCCTACAAAGCTTGTTTATAACCGGCGACATCCTTGCGATGTGGTTGAGGGACTCGTCGAAGCAGTGTAAGGTTTTTTTGGGCATTGTCTCTTTTTTTGACGGATGATTCATTAAATGTGTCTCCTGGTAATAGGTCTACCTCCTGCTGATGGCCCAAGACCTGCCCCTCCAGCAGCTGACCCGTGGAGTCATCAATCTCCAAGGTGAATCTCTGGCCTGCATGATTTCGCTCTCCTCCCTTACTCTGGCACAGCCCAATACATTGGAGAGTATCCCTATTGCAACGCCTTCCAGCCTCCCCCGGAATCTGCGAGTAGCCTGAATCTCTGCGATTCGCTTCCGCTATCCACATAAATCCCGCTATCTCTTCCTTTCCCCAGTGTAACCCGGATCCCAAGATTCGGGTTGTCTTGCGCTTTGGCCTTGCCTTTATTCACTGATTTGCGTGGCTTTGAGGGCTTGTCTCCACGCCTACACTTGTTGGATGGACCAGCGGCGTCTGATTCGAACTCAGAATCTTGAATCAAAATTGAGTGGCTGCTAATCTCAGGGGGAAGAGTAGGATTGACTTACTCTCGCTGTCAGATTCTTTGTCTGCGCTGGATCCGCCGCGAAGGCGCAATACCGGGCCATAACAAAGAGACGTCTCGTCTGCAGAAAGAGAACATCAGCACCTATCTAGGGCAGCTGGGATATTCAACCAACCGTGGTTCAATTCTTCATCATTTGAGTGATACCCAGCCTGGAAAAGAAAAGCCAGAGAGGTTCGAAAGGCATTGGACACATTGGAATAAGTACGGAAGCTGCACCAAGAGTCCCAGAGACATGTTGAGCTTTTCAGAGGACATGAAATTGCACAGTGGAACCAACGAGAAATTATGAGGAATGAAGACAAAGAATAACCACTCAAGCGTGGATCATGGTTGGCGGGAGAGCGACGTAGGCGGTCAATGTGGATGTGTGATCCATGAGAACGGTGGAACCGACATAGGCTGAAATTAAACACTTCGGACACGCTTTGACACGGCTTACATAAAGGTGCTCTCCACCTTGACACGAGGCTGTGCAGTGGCAGTGACTGCTGTTGATCACTGCTTGACCTGGGATTCAGTGCCACCTCTGTCGGTTCGTGACATTCGAGCTCAAAACTGGTCTTGAAGTCTAGGATATGCTCAATACCCGTAGACTTAGGCGAGGAGTCTTACTGGGCGATCTATTTCCAAAGCCTTTGTGCGTCACAATCAAGTCTTTCACAACATTGCACTGATCTGTCTGTCGTTATCGCATTCCGGTTCTGCTCCGTGGAATAGGAGGAGTACGGAGCGTACATCCTCGAACACTGCTCATTTGATGGCTCCGGCCAGTACAGAAAGCAAAGACTGCGCTTCAGACTGCACTTCAGTACGGGATTTTTGGTCTACAGATAACGAGTCCACCTGCTCATGTTTCTATTAGTCCGTGCCAGATCTTTCCCTGCTCTTGAAGAACGGGGATTCGCCCATTCAACGACTACCCATCGAGCTTCTCCAGGAAATATTCTTAGTTTGCCTGCCAGCTGCTGAATACATGGCACCAAGTTCTAGACTAGCACCTATGCTCATTTCATGGGTCTGTAAGCACTGGAGAAATACTGCACACTCACTTCCCGCATTATGGTCCTCCCTCTCACTGCAGCACAAGTCGGATCACGTCCATTCTCTAGCCCACTGTGCATATCTCTCTCTTGCGAAGCTTTGGCTAGACCGATCTCGTCGCCGTAGACTATCCCTATCTATCCGTGGTCCCGGCTTGAACCAAACACGAGACTACATGTCGTTTCTGATGGTCGAGGGATACATGCAGCGCTGCACAACGCTCGATGTACATATCATGATCTCCATCTCGCAATGCCTACACCTTTTCCGTCACGCCTTCGTCTTGACGGAAGCTACGTTCTCCAACGTATACCCCTGTGACGAGTATCGCCTACCCCATGGCCTGCTTTCGATTGTTGAACTCGAAAATCTCCATACGCTCCACGTCACCTCACTGATCCCTATCGAGCTGCTCCTGGACTGGCTCTTCCTTCCGCAGCTCCGCAGCCTCGGTATAGAGCAGCGAAATACCGGGTACGCCGCATGGCCTGCATTTGCTGCTCTTCTCGACCGCTCGGGCTGCCAGCTCAAAAAGTTCGTGTACACTACTGACCACAATTACGGTGTGGACCCCACTGTTCAAGAGTTTCTGAAGCGCCCGCGAATGCAGAATGTGCGGAGTCTCGCCCTGCGCGGCATATCGATCTCCAATCAGGTTGTCGAGGTGCTCAAGGCGTCGCCTCTCCGCGAACACATCCTGCCGCAGCTGGAGCAACTCGAATTGGGCATGTGCGTGGGGCATGACGGCGGCCTGGCTGAAATGGTGACCTCGCGCTCTACATCTCCGCCGAATCAGAGTGGGTCCGCTGCTGCACACAACGGCGCGCTCCGGTCCATTAGTGTGACCTTCGAATCGCATAGGCATGAAGAAGATATCTCGCAATTGACGGCCCTCTCCGAGCACGGTTTGCAGGTGGAGATTCGGCGGTGGCCGGAATAGTAACAGTGGATCTGCATTTGTATGTACAATACCTTTATTTTTATCATCCTTATCTATGTGATGCTTGTTGACTCTCGGCAGACTGGGTCGTAGTGGCCTGTATCATGCCACCTTCGCGTCGCAAATCTTGGGAGACTTCAACTACAACAACCCTATTTCCTGCCTCGGCCGATGGAACTTACGCTACAATCACACCGACGAGGGATCGGTGTACTTAATCTCGTACTCACAAAGCACTCGCCCCCGAGGTTTCGTAACTCTCTGGCCGTTCCTTGATGGGCACCTACGGCTACACGCGGAGAAGCAGCGAGTATCATGTCTTCATCTTTCCTAGCTAGCGCAACGAACCGTCGAGATGTCTCTCTATTTGGGAGCCTGTACCAATATCGGCAGCATGCATGGCCGAACGAAGCAGTTGCTAATGTGCATCTGCGCACTGTGCACATTGTTTCTCTACCCACGCAGATAATCAGTCTCGTGGCATCGTCCATGTCCGAGACCGTGGAAATGGGCGGCTCTCTTCATTGTCAAGATTTGCCACGACCTCAGGACCCTGCCAACCCACCGCCGAAATCCGTCGATTCGCGATCCTGATACGAGCCCTTCGTGTTAATTGACAGCTTAAATTTGGGACTATCATGCCTCGCGCAGTTCTTTGGAGGTGGGCCGAGATCCGAGTCTCAACAGGGCTGCCGCGTATGTGATTGTCGGTCAAGAAGATTACAGCCTAACTTACAGATGCACTTCGAATGGACGACCCGCTGTGTCTATTCAGACCCTTTTGCATGTATTGATGGACATATACGGCATGTCGAACTCTCAGGATTCGGCCGTCTCGACTTCTACACAGTTCCTTTCCTAGGTCCCTCATCAGACTTTTGACATTTTGGCTTATGTACTATGTCTGGGAGAGAACGTGAAATTCAAGTTTTTCAAGTTGCAAAAAAAGCGAAAAATGAGAGAAAAAAGGGAGGAGTATCAGAAAATCAAAGAGCTCACCTGACCGCGAAATCGGAGTCCCAACCGTCCCGTAGTCTGCCCTAGACAAATCACAAAACTTGAATTAACTTGAATCTCGGCTCCGCGTGGATTGTTCCGAGAATTCAAGTACTAAGTGCCACCGGCCCGGATGGCCTAAGTCTCAGCCAATCAAATTCAAGATGTTTGTGTTGTCAGCGGGCGCCTGTTTCAGCCCGCTGTTGCCGCAACAAGCGCTGTCTCGTCGCTTCTCGATTTCTGCGCTCTCTGGTGCTCTCTATTTCTGTACTTGTATGGAAGGCACCGCTTTTCTATCGCACTCGCTCCCGCCCGCTTAGTTCGCCGTCTGAGCTTCAAAACCAGGTACAATATGAAGTAAATAAATTGCTCTGAAACTACTAGCGTGAACACGATCAGCTTCCGCGGGTCTGCGCTGCATTCTCCCGTTGCAAAGTGCGTTCCTCCCTCTCGCGTGCCCGGTTCTTCTTCAAAGGGGGATGCCCGCATATACACCACTTTTTGCCGCCCGAACCCCGACAGTTGTGCCGCTTCGGACAAACAGCCTCCACACACAGGGCACAGCGTCTCGTTACTTTTGCCTTCTGAGTTGCAGACCTGGTGTAGGTGTGGAGGCACCAGGCAGCAATGTCTGTTGCACGACGACAGGCCGGATGAATTGAGGTGCAGCCAACTGCGCAGGCTGTGGGGCCGGCTGTGGAGTAAATTGCACAGAGGGCAACATTGACTCCGCAGTCTCGTTTACCTCATCGCTCTGCATGGACGACTCGCCAGATTCCCAATTCAGGATCTGGGAGTCACCAACATCTTCTCCATCTTCTTCCTCGGCCATCGGATTGAAAGAAGTTGGAACATTGTCGCCTGCGACAGATAAAATCAGCGCAGATTTTGGAAGAAAAGAAGACGAGTCAAACCTGCAATAGAGAGGTCCACTTCGCCGTCGGGAACAGCTTCGGGGTAACGGAATCGCAGGTAGAGCATTAGTATAATTATCGTCCGAATTGAGAATGTCGAGAAGCGGCTTCCGCGCAGTGAAATTGATACCGGTGGACAGTGTGGAACGTTCCGATTTCCAGAGAATGGTCTTTTTATGGTGCGCTTCAAGTTGTTGAGGTAGTTTGTAGTGAGTCCCGCTGTACACACATCTGACTTTCAGTATTTCAACATTGCTTCAGGCAGGACAGCCACGTAGTGTGGAAGAGATCCGCAGCTGCATTCTCACACAACTGAGCCTCGCCACGTATGTGTGGCTGCTCGTGTCGAGGAGCTGCAAACTGCAACCGGAACTAAAGACAAAATCGCAAAGCATTGGATCGACATTCTGATTCAAAATTCCCGAGAGATGCAGGCCACTAATCCAGGACGCCTCGTTGATGACATATCTACAGAGCTTTTGATCTGGTTAAGCAAAGAAACTGACCAACCTTATAATCCCTTGCTGGATCTCCCATGTGCGATTTTTTAAATGTATACTTCTGGCCTTTATTGAACCCGACCCCCATATTTTGACCCATCGCAAGACACTCTCGTGGAGATATTGCACACAATTCTTCTCGGCAATGCAAAGTATGGTATGAGTTGCACCATAATTGGACACCTGTGCAGCAGAACATCTTCACCATCCGGCTCCAAAGCACGAACCTCGATGGACTTCATGTTCCGCCAATTAGAGCTGCGTACATGATGCAATATTGTAATGGCTTATAGGAAAGCATTTCAAGACTCTTATGCAAACCATGATATTCCACATCCATGACATTGTCATGCCAGACCAGTTTGTGCTTGTACGTGCACTCGGCGAGCTTGGGCCAGTGCATTGGATGCCGATCATTGATAACATGGAAGAATACCTTGTATGTGTATAGAGAAGACCCAGTGTACATATTTACTGACCCGAATATACAGGCAGATCTACAGATTTTAATCGACAATCTTCTTGATGCTTTTGCCAACTTGGATCCATCCAAAATTCTGATTAAGCTGAAGCTACATGTCCTTGTACACATCATACCAGATATCCGACGCCGAGGACCTGGACTTGAAGCTGTGAAATATTCCTACAGTCTAGGCCTTATATATCTGTGTGCTCTATCCTCCAGCGAGTGAACCAATTGTCAATATTCTGACTTTGAAGTGTTTTCGAGAGATTACATGCCTCAGATCAGCTCTGTGCATCCCTGTCCGGCGACGCGACACTTCCCAATGTGATCACAAGCGCGGTCACGTGCCCGGAATCGTTGTGATCGAGTTGTCTCGCGGTGCTGTACAGGAGTACAAGAGCAAATCCGAGCCGTGGGACTCCTCCAGGACACTCAATAGAATGATAATGGGTGGTTTTTCAGCTCATTCAGTCATAGATCACACAAATACACAGAGCCTGAGCTGTACCTATATTCTGCTTGTTCAAGTCCACTGTTCACGCGCTCCGGGTGCCATGCCTCAATTACGAGAAACGGTGTGCCCTCCGCCATCCAAACAATTGTTTTTAGAGCCATACAACATCCCACACAACTTCAAATCACGACACAAGAGATGATCTCCGGCAAAACACACAAAATAATATATTATAATTACTAACGGCGTTTTAGGCAGGCAGGCAAGTTTCAGGGTCTGTCAATCCAGTGTGATATGCAAGAACACTAACAAAAACACCAATTCACGCTTCATCTGTTTTTTTTTTTTTTTGTCGTCAAGAGTTCTGGTTTTGTCGCCACCCTTCAAAGTCTCACTCATGCCCCTCTTTGTTTTCGCATCTTGCAAATTTGTTCTCTGCTCCACATTTTCAAATCCCGCAATTTGAGTTCTGTCTCCAACTCCCTGGGTTTTTTGAAATTTCATTGCTTGGCTTGGCCGGGCAATTATTGATGCGCCTTGTCGCTAATCAAGTCTTGCTACCTCTTGTCTCCTCCCACATTGCAAGATGAGCACCATGTCGCGCGGCCCATGCTCACACTGTCCCGAAGGCGAACAGGTGTGGTGTACTCGGTGTGTACAACCTGTTCTCCGTCTTCCAATGCTTGACCCCTCTCCAGCCGATCAGCAATGCAGGGGGGAGTGTCTGTGTGGACATGCTTCTGCCGCCCACCTCATCATCCCCTCTTTGCCCCTCGGGTGGATGTGCTGAGAGCGGCTGCCCTCGTTTTGTAGCCGTTAGTTCCGCTACACTTTGCTGCTCCATATACGTTCTGACGCCAGAGCGACAGACTGCCTTCAATCCAGTCAATCCGGGAGGACGCGGTGCCAGCATCCCGGGTGTAACCGCATGTACTATACCATGCCCTGAATTAGCCCCGGTACTCTCCCCCCGGTCATGTCTGGGTAAGTCTTGAATCTGCCATGCTCTCCGGGTCACAAGTCAGTTCTAGGCCATCATCATTGGTCCCTGCGCGTGCACCCACCGCAACCCAAGTCTGGGGAGCGGCCACGTCTCCTCCTCTCAGCACCGATGGTAATCGCCGAAGGGTGGCTGCTCACCACTCCATGTGAGGCCCAACGAGTGCGCGTCTATGCCTCGTACCCAACACGCTCATTTCCAGGGCAAGGCTCGCAGCGTGTTGTGACGGCACCTTCCAAGGCCAAGGCTACGGCGCCACCCCTGCGTTCATTCATTTTGTACTCTATCCTCTCCCGTTCGTGATCACTTCATTTCCTCCTTATGAACCGTACCTTATATCAGACAGATGTTTCACTCCACGCTCGACGATGGTGGATATCCGGAGCTCTATCCTCGCAGCCCCGCATCTATGATGGCGACCAACACTATCTTCATGCGAGCGACTATAACCTAGTATTTAAGTACCCAGTTCCCGTCGACTCGCCAGATTCCTTTTACGCCGAGCTCAACGTCTGGCTCCTAGGGGAGATGCACGAGCGCAAGCTTCACCTCTCTCCCTGTTCCGTTTCACAGCACCTCTTTAACACGCCGCCAGATACGCCTGCCTGGCATACCATGCGCTTCCTTGGATTTGAATGGTCACTCGTCAAGCCCGGAAACAAAGTTCGCAAAGGCCAGGCGGATACAGGGCGCCTGCTCACTCGTTCTGACCATCCGTGGCATGCATTCACCGTTTCAGGTTTTCGCAGCGTCGAAGTTGGGCTGAACAATCCAGACACGCTTGGCCAGAGCTACTACAAAGGACACCAATGGTAAGACATTGATTGGTGACTGCAAAGGATGCAACTTGCGAAGGCTCGCAAGCCTCATCTCGAGGGTCCCTCGGCCGATGAAGAACGTGAAATGTATGGCGATGCTGGCAATGACACGGAGGAAGAAGACGAAGAGCGCCCTGTCGATTGTTGCTTGCGGCGCTTACTCTCCCTTCAATCAGATTTCACTCATCAAAATCGCAGCTCCAGCTGGTGCGTTTCACCTCTTCCGTGACTCAGGATTTACTTATCTATTCGAAACCTAGATTATCGAGGCTGAACAAGGGATGGTGTGCCATTTCTTGCCCAAGTTCCACCCCGAGATGAATCCTATTGAATATTTCTGGGCTTGGGTCAAGCGATGGTTCCGGGAGCGTTCCAAGGGAACCTGGCAAAAAGCCAAGGACCTCGTCGATGAGGGCTTTGCCTCTGTCCCCTTCCAACCATCCGCCACTTTTATCG
>JARGXW010001406.1:0-22430 GCA_029204085.1 Mycena sp. CBHHK59/15 | reverse complement strand
ACACCCCGGATAAAGTATCTATTCAGAAAAAAAATGACCCAAGGAACCCCCTTCAGGGACCACGTCTTGCGCTCCTCGTCCAAGGAGGTCATCAATTCATACACGAGTAGCGACCCGTTCGCGCCTCAACGGTCCAAGATCAGTTGGCTCGCAGCACGGAACAATGAGGTTGAATGGCAAATACCATAGACGTAATTATAAGCCCTAATGGTCGTAGGATCGTCGAGGGTAGCCACCATCTGTCGGAAGGAGCGTCGGATCGCAGATGTGTTGAAACGAAGACTAGAAAGCCTGTCATTTCTGATCCAGCCTCTACTAATATCCCTCTTCTCGCAGGATCCTTTTCATAAACTTGACGACATGCTCCCCGACACCATGTTCGCAACGCCATCCTCCAAAGGATACTGAACATTGTTTGCTTTGGTACGGGTGCTAACCGCCGCGGCCACTATTTTACCGGGCTTGACAAGCTGTCCTTGGTTACGTTGGCCCTCCTGATGGATGCGGTGAGGCTGCATTATTTGTCGATATTGCGATGATCTAACTACCTCCCAAATAGGTCGTGAATGCGATTGACGGCTGGAAGACTGGACGTCCAGAAAATGTCGACTTTGCATTTGATCCGTATGCTGACATCTTCAATGACATTCTGGCGTACCTGGAAAAATACGCAGGGTTCTCGGCAACGCAGGACGAGGATCTGCTCGCGGGGATTCAGCGGGAGATGCTTCGCAAGGCACGGTAAGTACTGCCATGGCTCTTGCGCAGATTATTACTCATTTATTATCTCGCAGTGAGACATCGAAGACTCCCGTTGTTGAGAAGGAGCAACGTGGCCGCACCATTTCTCCGTTAACGTGTTTGCCCTTAACCAGCCTCGACCTGTAGCTGGTACTAGTAACTAGTTGCCCGTCCAATGAATATTATATTCCCGTGTTAATTATTACGATTTCCTGCCCCCCAAAAAGAGCCAGCAAGCGACCAAAATCGGCTGTTGCTGAGAGACGCGTTGTCTATGGTAGAACCACGTGGTCTATGTAGCTCTATGTTGCTCTATGGCTCTACCACTCTACCGCTCTAACGTTCTATGAGCCTCAATCATAGAGGGGACTTAGCTACTACCCTATGGCTCTACTGTACTCTATATGGTCCCCTGTAGCCATGTGCTCTTTTCCAGATGATCCTCATCGGACAGGATGGACGAGTTAAAGCGACCATAGGTGTGGCTTGGGAGATTCTAAGTAGACGAAGGGTATGTGGTGGGTGGGCGAGAGAAAATGACCGGGCTCTGGAAGACAACAAGAAGAGTCAAGGAAAAGAGCTGTGCTCTAATTTCCATTAAGTATATATGCTTGTACCTCGGCTGTCTCCCCGGTCCCGACGGACATGCACAGGATTCAACCCCCGAACGGGCCAATGCCTGTCTTCTTGCTTAATCCAGATGGCTTCATGGACCATTTCCGGTAGTAGGCTATCTATCGCTTATTACTTGATTAAAGTATCTTCGCTGCTTTCCGAAGCTGCGCCGGCAAGATCATCATGTCGGTTGCATATGGAATTGAGGTGGTTGGATTCAACGACCGCTGTGATCTCATTTAATCAGATCATTGACAGGGTTGTGCAGATTAACCTGTTCAATTAGGCTACTAGCGGTCATCACAAAATTTGAACTGGAACAATATCTGTGTTCTGGGTACGAACAATCTGAAGTGTAATGTTCTCAACTGAACTGGAGGAAGAATACCTTTTTGAATCAGTAACTAAATACATGGCTGTAGACCGATTTGGCAGGTGACTTGAGACCGCCAGAGCGTGTTGAACGGTTTAATCACCGGAATTTGTCAAACAGTTTGATCCTGTTTGATCAAATCGGTTCAACGAGCTTACCAGGAGTTATCCGCTTAATTCAGCTCAACCTTGCATAAATCTGACCATGTGGTGCAGTCACGAGTTTTACAGAGTAGTCCTGGATAACTGAATGAAGATATCCTTCCATCTACGCTACACTGTTAAATCGGTTCACCATCAGAGTCCATTTCCCTCATCATCGACATATGTATAACTAAGGATATTATTGAGCGACATGAAGCACCAAGAAATGACACACACGGGAAACATACGTTCTTCGTTTCTTCTGGGGTGGCCGAGTGGCCTTGGTTACTGTAGCAGGAGGCAGAGGAACTGCAACTGTCTTGCGGCTTCGGGAGGATCGCATCGGAGCCTCAGAAATTGACTGCGGACTGACAACATAATTAGAACATAAACAGAACACAGCAGCGAAAAATGTCTATGTTTTCACCTTCCCATTCCCCCCACTGAACCTCGGCAGGAGTCCAAACAGACCCCGCGGGCACCGTATTTGCCCATTCACTTGTTTCCCCGACATCGTACAGTGCGTGATCGCGCCTGCGCGCCGTCGCGTAGGCGCGATAAAGCTTGCACGCCATAGGAAGCAATGTCTCCATGTCGGGCAACATCTTAGCCGTCTGCAGCGTCTCAAAGTGGAGGAATATATCGGCGGTTTTGAAAGCAAGTCTGGTAAAATCAGTATCGTTGAAATTGAACTGAGGAGCAGATCTTACGCCCAGATATCCAAAAGTTTTGCGTCTAGAACGACATTCAGGAGTTGTGAGCCCTGGTAAAATTCGACCTTCTTCATATTTGATGGAGCGGCGCGTCCAATTTTGCCCGCGCTATACCCCAACGAAGCAGGATTTGTACTCCTGCCAGACGTACGCCCCCAATGTGTCTGGAATATTCGGATAATGTCGGTCCACTTGGTGTGCCAAACCTGAAGCTGTGGCTCGAAGATTTCGAATGATTGAAATGGATCGTTGTGGAACTGGAGGTAAATCTGGAGCTGGAGAAGCATCGCATATGTTAGGCCATCGCCGCCAACAGGTAATTTCCGTTTGAGAAATTGAGTTGATGTCTGGCCAATCTGTCCGACAAAGTCAAGCATCCCATCCTTGAGTTCGACAGGAATCGTCTCCTTTTTACCATTGCTAGTGAGCGGATGGACAACATCTTGGGTGGCAGGATGTACGTGAGTGGCAGTTGCCCCTCTTCGCAAATGTATCTCCGCCCGCAGCAAATAGAGCGACGGAATTAAACGCGCAAGCGCTTCAACGAACATCAGCGAGCCGACCAGCTCCGAATCGGCTGAATCGATGAGCTCCAAAAGGTTATCCACCGTCACCGATTTTCTCAAACCCTGCGCAATTCGCTTCCGCTTGTCCGCGAGATCGAAGACAGCAGGGTCCACATCGGCTGCCTCAAAATAGAGCCCCGCCATGCCGACATTCATAACAGACTCGCGACCGACGCGGAGATCATTCTGCTTGTGATAATTCTGGCAGTTATCGACAAGCAGGAATCCCACAGTGTCGGGGTCCGCGCTGTGCGCCTTCGTTATGTTTGCCTCCTCATTCGAGAGAGCAATCATGCTACGCCGAGTCGTTTGGGGTGCGGGCATGCTGCCAATGCGGCAGTTGTAGTTCATCAGCTCGACGGGAGCAGATGACCCGAAGTAAAGAATACCGCGCGCCAGTGGTTGTAAATTGGCCGTCTCTGAGCGGCAGAAGTTCATGGCGGCAACGGCATGGGTAATGACCTGTTGTAAAACTGGTAAGCTTGGTGGAGGAGGAAGCTAAACCATAACTTGCCGTCGCTGGTGGGCGAGTTTTTCCGAGTCCGCGCCATCTTCGTCACTTCGTTACTTCGCTTAGCTTCGCTTAACTTCGCTTAGCGTTGTGAAAGTTCGTGAGTTTGATCGCTTTCCGTGAAAGTTCGTGACTTCAGCCGGATTTAGTGAAACTTCGTCACTTCCTCTGGATACCGTGAAAACTCTGGCCACCGGCA
Organism: Mycena sp. CBHHK59/15; assembly: GCA_029204085.1. Lineage (NCBI taxonomy): Eukaryota > Fungi > Basidiomycota > Agaricomycetes > Agaricales > Mycenaceae > Mycena > Mycena sp. CBHHK59/15. Next base: position 18,569 of record JARGXW010001406.1, on the reverse strand, counting down.
ATCCGTTTGGGAAAATCGTTCGCTTACATAAGCGTGATCCGGCCTTTCCGATGGCAAACTCCCTCTTAGATATGTTCTCATCCTCTTCTGCTGCTCTGGCTCCTGAAGACTTTGAAATCTGTTTCCAGGTACTAATACAACCATATACCTCTTTTTCTGAGCCCAGAGACCACTGTATTCAGATAGAATTGGCAGTTCATCTTTGTTTGTACTGGTTATCACTGGATTTGCCACTGATTCAGATCGACCTAGTCTGGGCTCCCACGGACTCGATATGGACCCAGAAACTGGCCCAAATATTATTTTAATTGATTCTATGTGTATTCTTGGTAAAAACTTCCCCGAATTCAGGTCAATAGATGTCTCTCTTGGCTTGAATTTGAGCTACAGCAGAACTTCAAAAAATCTGTTACCAAGAATACATGTAGAATGATTTATCATGATTTATGGCTCAATAAACTGTGCTGTAGCAGGGCCGGGCGATTTTATACCAGGTTTATCCATCGAGGCCTGAGATTTTGGCAGAGCGTCCAAATTGGGACAGAATGGTGATGCCATCAAAGTCCCATAGCATTGCCGGTAGCCAAAAAACTCATTACTTGTGGGTACTGGCAACCAGCCTAATAAGTGTCTGTTTGCATATGTTTGGTCCTCCTGCCAAATGACTGATTTTGACGGCAAATCACTCGTCGCGTCCGCCCCGCTGGTCACAATGCACCCAGACACAATCCGAACCACCCAAATCATTATCCATATGTATAGTAAGGTATCTACAGTAGCTAAGAATGTATTAGTGATTAAACAGCTATAGAAAATTCCGATTAATCTTGATCTCCATAACCTGCATCATCCTCCTCCTCTTCTGGCTCAACGATTTTTTCCTCGAGTTCGGGAACTTGATGTCCTAGCTGAGGAACCTCTCCGCTCTCCACTCGAGGCAACCAACGTCCCAAAGCGGCCACTATAACTTCGGCCTTCTGTGTCTTGTTAAGCTTGGATAGTGCCGGTCTTTTTGTCGGTCTCAAGCTCTCGGAGACGGTGCCATTTCAACTGGAGGTCGATTTGGGGCATGTGGATGTCCTTCAGCCCCGCGGAGTCCGTGAACTGCAAGATATAGCGCTAGAGGTTGGCCTATCGGGGCTTGTCGCAATGTGGGAGGAAGCCGGGGACACAGGAGTATTCTCTTTTCCCCGAGCAGGAGTACGCGACGTGGGACCAGAAAAGCGCGTATTGGACCCGAAGCAGTTGGCCAATTGGGCCGGATCTCCCTTTAGAACGCTTCCATCGTTTCCCCTCATTGGCCGTCCGCACAGGTGGCATGCAGAGATCAGGAAGCCGCAGGACGCGAGACGGACGTGAGACGCGACGCGTTTAATGGGTTATGTAATCGTGACACCGCTGTTTTCACAGGCATTTCTTTGGTCCGCTATAACACACTCAATATCCGCTCGTTTGGGGTAAACTAAAATGGAGGTCCCTTTCAAGTCAATCTACAGGGAATGTCCCGGCCACATTTTGCGTCCTCGCCTCCAAAATCCTCATACAATTTGACACAAAAAACTGAAATATTACTGAGGGCAAAAACAAAAATTCGGCCCGGGACATTCCCTTCATAATTCATTTCTAGGAGCATCTTTCATACAAAGTTTGGTCAAACCCTTCCTAGATGGACCGCTAGGGCGGACGGAAGGAATGTGGCATCATTTCTGTGTTTAGACACATTACATAAGCGCCGCCCAAATACGGACCATTGCCAGTACCCATTACTTGGGCTGCCGACAGTGAACATGTGACCGTGTCCAACCACGTGAAGAGTGCGTCGTCAGTTGCAGGTGTATTGTTCAGATCGACAAACCCCGGGAGATATATTTATTTGATTGCAGAGACATTTGTTACAGCGGCATGATACATTCCCCCAGGCTAATACATAAAATCTCCACATGTCTTGAGCTTTGCTTGGAACACGACACATTTTAGGAATTTGCCGCATGAGTTCCAGAGCTGTCGAAGATGGTTGGTGGCTCGGGGGACTCGGCTGGGACCGAGGGCAAAAACAGGCCGATGTTTCATTGTAAACCCCTGCCGAATATATCGAGGTTGGGTGGGAAAAGAGGCTAAACACTGCAATTCATGTGGAACGGGGTAGAGAACAGCCCAATAGTCATTAACTACAGAATATCAAGATTTTTGAGCCGTATTTTCTACTGTATGTAAGCCTGCTATTAGGCTATTATACTCTGCCTACGATAGGGTGATTGAAAAATCCTGAACTGCTCCAAAATACAGATAATGCACAAAAACATTTTAAGCAGTCAAATCAATGCTTACCGTTTTGAGTGGACGGAGCATCTTGTTAAATGGCGCAGTAGCTCGGGAATTCATGATGTTTGCTGTCGGGGGCTAAAAATGATTTACATTGTCCCGTATGTTTGTTTTGACAAATGAAAAACTTACCATCGCTCTATTTGTTCGGATCTCCGCCGTCTTCGAAATGGCTCTGCGGGTCAAGTCCGGTTGATTACGAGCTGAATGTGGGATGGCGGCGGTGACGCAGGGGGAAGTACACCGGCGATGCCGTGGCCTGCGGGATACATTCCTTTGGCAGCTCGAATATGCTCACATTTGAAGTGACTGGGGTGTTGAGCGCTGGTGTGGATGCCTCTGCTGAGCACGGAAAGCTCTAGGTTAGTGCATGGATAGAAATAAAATCAAACAAATTAGGTACATACCACCGCCGGGGACAACAGGCTTACACTGCCTGCCTGCGATGAGTTCTGGTTTAACGACCGTGCCCTAGGTGCTGTTTTCCCTACAAACAGTCACTCACTGGGTAGGGAGCGCATCGGGAACGTCGCGGGGTTGATGGTGGTGGTGGTAGAAGAGAGGAATGTTCTGTTCGTGTCGTTCCGTAATTCCGGTGATCAAACAATGCGCTTCCCACACGCGCACCCGGAAGTGACGAGCTTTCTCAAAAATTTAAGCCGAGGTGACGAGCTTTCTCAGATATTTGATGAAATGACAAACTTTCACAGTTTTCCATCAAAGTGACGAACTTTCCCATTCCTAAGCGAAGTAACGAAGTGACGAAGATGGGTACTACTCGAGTTTTCCGCAAGAGTACAACACCGGCCCGTGTATGTGGTCTCCTCATCGCAATATTATTGCAGAGGAACACGGTAACGGGCTGATGCTTCTGAATCGCGCTGCGGACAAGCGGAATCGTCTCTGCACCAATGTGGTGCCGTTGAAGCTGTGTCTCGGGGTGTTTGTGATTTGGTCCAATCGAGACATGGGAGGCCGCTCGAGATGTGGACCGCGGACTCGGCCTCGCAAGCCACTTTCTTCCCGATGATTTGCGTTGCAAAAGAGGTGAGAGCGGCACGGACAGGTTTAATCAAGAGGTACCCGCCGGAGAATGCCGAGGCACAGCCTCACAGGGAGGGGGGGGTCGCCGGACCCCTTATTTCACTTTTCGGACAAATGTACAGGATGGACCGAAAACGCGTTTAAGCACATTAAGAAAAAAATGGGTGAAATATAATATGAAAACTCCAGTGAGAACGAGAGCTAGAAAGCTCAGACAAGTTGGAAACCGTTGGTGAGGCTAACAGGGCCAAGTAGAGCCACTTTTTGCAGCCACTTTTTGAGCGATACAGGGTTGACTCAGATGATGATGAAGAGCCGGGCGTGCTTATTCAAGTTTGTGGGGATCCGGATTGCTCAATGGAAACCATTTTGAAACGTGTGCCTTTGATTTGAGGGCGGGGTGAGCCGGACCGAAGCTGCATTCGTTGGCCGATTCAAGGGTCAGATGATTTGTCAAAGGCGCGTTTCGCATTCAATCCACCGCTCCTCGGTTATTGGGGCGACCACCGCACGTCGGCTCGTGTGATTTCTGGACAAGACTAAGTGGCTGCTCCAAGGCTTCCTCACTTCCCTACCAATGCCTGTCCCTGGCCTGGACATTGCTCCTGAAGACTGACTCGTAGGGCTCGGACCGTCTAAGCCGGACGGCGGTCGAAAAAACGGCCGTTTTTCGACGGCCGTCAGAGGCAAGCTGAGACCCTCGAGACGGACGAGTCCCGTCCGTCCCGTCCGTAACGGCCGTTTTTGACGGGTCATGGCGATGATCAGGTGCAAGTAAGGTAAATAAATTTTAGGTGGTGTTAAAATGTACTGGGTTACCCGACTGGCTCCTGCAAGGGCTACAAAGCGGTCCAAGCGACCGAGATCAAAAATCGGCAAATGCCGACCGCCCATGCGTGTGAGGGCCAATTATTTTCTGTGTACAGTATAGGTGAAATTCTCCGTAATATCCAGGAACGATGGGACATTTGGTTGAAATCTGGCCCAAACTTGACCTACATTTACACCCAGCAAACAGACCCGTCGAACCTGTCAAACGGGCGGGTGCTGGTACCCCGTCAACGGGCCAACCCGTCCCGTCTTGGCGCAGGCTCGAGGCCAGAGACGGACGGGTCCAAACCCGTCCGTCCCGTCCGTCGACCCGTCAAAAACGAGGACGGGTCCGAGCCCTACCGAAGACAGCGCATAACTTCAGCAACTACATCATTGTACATGAACGTTTTCCCACTTCAGGAGTCGGTTACCGATCTTGCCGGATCCGGAAAGAACGCGTGATTTGCGCTGTCAAAGTTTCTGCCACGGGCCAAGCGGTCACGGTCTGGCAGATGTGGCTGTGCTTGTCGATAGGTGACGTGTCACTCCAACGCTCTCTGGTAACCAACCGCTATGCCTGTTCAGCTTCCTCCCTTCAACAACATCGTGAACCTCCCTACTGCCCCTCAGGACCTTCCTGACGACCATGATGTCCGTGCTGCTCATGAATATGTCAAGTCCACTGACATCGCCTGGGGTAAGTGGTCCGGACTTCCAGGCGGCGTTATGACAAGTACACTTGTAGGCAACAGCCGGCTCGGGGATGAATCGCATGTGGCTGCTGCCGTGGCGTACGAACACTCTGTGCTTGCGGCTTACTGCGGCGGAGGTCTCTTTCTTAAGGTTACACCAATGATGCATGTTTTGATCTCCCGCTAGCTGCTGCGCCACCCTGGTTTGCCGACGCTCTCAGGGAGGGCCTCAAAGATATCAAACGGGATATCCAAGGCATTCAAGAAGACATCGACACCATCAAAGGTGACGTTCGCACGCTGATGAACCGCACCCTTAAGAGCCAGTTGCTCGCAGCCAAGGTCTGTCCAAGCCTTCTCGGTCGCCTTTCCTAATCAATACAGGCCCACAATCTTCAATGCGGAGATGGTACCGCGAGAAACTTCGAGACCCTGCCATTCCGGGATGGCAAGGAGCCCTCTGCCCAGGTAAGAGGTAGCGCTCTTTTCCCGACATACATCTGCTCAATAATGAATTCCACAGGATCTGCCCGCGCTTGACACTTTGAATGATATCCTACAGCTATCTCCGGAGCAGTCCAAGCTGTATTATAAGGGTTATAAGGCGGGCGTCGTTCCCGCTCACGCTGCCCGTATCGCGACCATCCGGAAGATCATCGGCTGTAGCGTAGTTTAATCGACTTGTTTCAGTCCACCTTGTCGTTTGCCATGATGTCGCGTAGCGCTTGACAATCTGTTTCCAGATTAATCGGCTGGCCCCAGACTATGTTAGAGAATTTGTCAAGGGAGTATTTCACTCTCGCAGGTGCGGCCGGTGGTGCTCTTCAGCCGGCGATGTGCGCTTTGACGCGAATGCGATGGGGTGCACCGCCTTACCGCCTGGTAACACCGTCCGCATCCTTTGCGATAGGAGACCCGCAAACACGTCCTTGCTACCATCTGTTGTAACGATGAACGGGCGCTTCTTCACCTCGACGTACCGGGGTGCGCGCAGAACCGGCTCCAAGAGCCTGAGGTTCACGAAGCACTTGGTGTGCTCGTCCGTCCATACTGGCTCCATCTTGAACCAAGAGGCAAGCAGCAATCAAATTTCTGACACTAACCTACTTTTGAAGCAAAATCGTTTTCACTGCTTGCGTCTCTGAACCTACCACAGAGCGAATAGTGCGTGGTTCAAGCCAAGAATTATAGGTGCCTGACGCCGCCTCCAATGCCGCGTCAAGATGGGTTTAGGCTCGGTGCTCGCGCAGCCCACTCCTCCCTTTCCTTTCGAGGGAAAAGAGGGGCATGGTCTGGATTGGCCATGATATCGGCCTTGTTGGCCGCCATATAGGCCTTGCGGCGAGTGCAAGTCGTCGACAGTGCCCGAATTATCGAAGTGGAAGGTGTCCGCAGCAGCGATGAGCTGCGGCTTGATGAGGCCAGACACAGTCTCAGGGCATAGGCATAGTTGGCGAACGAGAAAAGAAGTCGGTGAGGTCGAGTTAGAGTGGATTGCTAGCGACATCTGGAATACACCCCATGTCTACGTCGAGCTACAGAGGAGCCGGTAGAGCAGGAGGCTCATAGACATGTCCCTACTAATCAGAGAGAGTGCCTGTCTATCAGTCTCAGAGGCAGATAGATTGATAAGGCATAGGCCCACAGGGCGCTATAGAGCTCTGTAGGTACCGTTGCGCATCCATAGCAACCACAACCGATGCATCGTCTATATAAAACTAAAAAAATTGAGGCTCCCTAAAACCCGACACAGCGACACGGCGGCAGATCTTCATCAATTCCGACACAGCTCAATAAATCCGACACGTTCACTTAAATTTCATCAATTCTGACACATGCCAAGCTTGCTACCCCAAAGTCGTTCCCTCGTACGTTCTTCAAGTTGAACTGATGGGATAGTTGATCGCTGATGCGATCATCTCCGAGTTGGCCGAGCGTGGCTCGAAACTTAGCCCACGGTGCGTGTACCGCGCAAAGTGAGCTCGAGCTGTTGCCTCGAATGAGGTGCTCTGATCTTGAACTTGAACTAGCAGTTGCTCTTCGAGGACCAATGGATTCATGGCACTTGAAACTCAGATATATATATATATTAATCAGCCACGCTGTTCTCTATGTAGGCCATACATCAACATAAACAGAGTACCTGAGTCCGAAGGCTGCGACCTCGGTTTGGTGTGCCGCCCAATCGGACGTGCTTCCCCTGTTGAGCAGTCGCGCCGCAGTGTATCCGACGTTGTGCTATCGAGGTACGAACCGTACGATGGTTCCGCTGGCACGCACACAGAACTCTCCTGGGCCCGTGCCGCAGTACCTCGATGGCGCGGAGTCCGGCGGACACCGCATATCAGCCACGTGCCTAATTCTACGCACCCAATTGAGTTGACGATGAATTGCAGTAATCTGCGAGATGTTGGATATGGGGAGGGATGTTTTACTTGAGCCCAATGAATGGATTTGGGCAGACTCTGCATATCCGTTGGAGAAATGGTGTCAATCTCCTTACATCAAGTGTGTTGTCGTCTTCAATCCAAGTATTATACCGCCTCTGACTAAGTTGCCACAGACCTGAAAAGCTCAGCGCAGAGAACACCAAGTACAACTATCACGTATCTGCCGTTCGAATTCGCTCTGAACTGTTTCTAGCGTTAACTAGAGCTTGGTTCGATGATATTCTGCGGTGAGTCTCAGCAGCAGCCGCCTCTCGAGCTTGTGATGCGGGGGAATTTCGCCTCGAATCAAGATCAAGCTGTTCGTTGCCTGTTATGTAACTGTTGGAACTTGAAAAATCAACGTCACACGTCTCAAATTATGATCATTACATATTGCCGCTAATTGAGATGTCTCGTAAGCACTCTACAAACAGCTTCGGCACAGTGTCTAGCCCATTCCCTGTCCACGGGTAAAACTCTGCCCAAAACCAACGCGAATTTGTCAGAATGGAACAATTTCAGATTTTCTTTAACCAATCTCTTTGACTCTTTTGTAGGGGGATTGCCTCGAGTTTCTCCGAATATGAAGTATTCAACAGACGGAGTATTGATTTCGGGATATTTTTCACCCGATCTGAATATCGGCCAAGGAATATGTCGGAACCGGAAGGGGAACAATGGCTGTTTGTTGCGTCTCATGATTTCCCACTTCTTCCTGTACATTAGTTTCTGGTCCGCAAGGGTCCCCGAGTCCCAGCTCTCCCACTCCCGCTGTACTAGATGCTGTCCAGAATTTGAAGGGGGGAGGAAGTTCTGATTGGAGGTCAACAAGAGGCTTTTCATCTGGCAATCTTCAAGAGGGTTGATGTTTTGAGTGTAAAGGCCACGAATTTAAGTACGTACCGGTAAGTCCCGGCCCACAATCAAACCTTACGAACATACCCGGATAGGTGCTTGCACAGTTTGCATCTAAAGCCAAGCTTCCCGATTACTTTGATGCAACTAAGAAATCAAATTTGCAAGCTCACCGGAAGTGTTCGCTGCGTGCGGACTTCCATCCAAACTGTCGCAATATGTGTCTTGGTTGGAGCTGTTCCAAGCAGTCACCCCTGAATGAAATAAATCAGACCAGGTTGTGCAGAAATGAAGGACCAATTCACAAGTTTCGTCAACATCCATGGGGGTGTAAACCCTCGGCTTGTCAGCATTCACAGGGTTGTAAAGTGTGGGATCGTCAACGTCCATCGGAGTGTACACCTTAGATTTGATGTCTTCACTATTGAGAGCATATCCAACTTGCACAACGAGACTCAGCGTCAGTTGGATGTCTTTGGGAGGTTTGCATGGGAGTGAACGAGGTGGCTGGTGACAAACATCAGCGTGGTTCCAGCCCACACGATGTAAGGTCGGCAAGTCGTTCATGATCGCCCGCTGGGAGCAGGTCGCAGACCACGATTTTGTGAAATAAACGCGGCCTTTTATGGTTTGGATCGGCTATGGCGGCCCCGATGCAGTCTCCCTCTTTCAGCGGTTGCTCGGCCCAGGTAATTATTAGGGGTGCTCAATTCTTAGCTCGTCTCCTCGTCTGGTCTTTTATTTGTTCGAAATAAGTAAAGATTTCAGTCTCAGTGTTCGCCTTAAGGGATAAGGCTTATGTTCACATAAGCCTTATTAAGGCCTTAAAGTTAAGGCTTAACCTTGGCCGAGGATGATGCTAACCCTTAATTAAGGCTTAGTGATGGCATCAAAGGCGCCAAACTTGAGTCTGTGACTCTGTGTTGCGGATCCAGCAGCAGAAAATGGAGTAGAACCCAAGTAGAACCCGTAGTTTTGCCAGTTTTTTGACAGCTACCTTGCATCAAGGCTTTCCACTGTCTAATGAATCTTGCCAGGCAGGGACGCAGCACATTGGAAACAACTCGATAGCGTACAACGGCCGAAGAGAAGAGCATTGAGATGAATAACTAACGAGTATTTGGTTGAAGAACACCTGGAACAGTGTTGCATGCACTCCCTTATTTTTTTACACCCGCTGAAACGGTGGGAAAAAATTGTCTTAAGGCCTTAATTCGGAGCCCTTAATTAAGGTTATTAAGGGTTTAAGGCCTTAACTAAAATGTTCACCCTTAATAAGCCCTTATGGGAGAACACTGTTCAGTCTCCGTTTGAAACATACAGCCACTCTCTTTTGCCCGGCTCCACTAGTATAGCATCCATCAGCATCATCTTCCAGTGTCATCGATGCAGCCACCATGGTCTCTGCTTTGCATGATGCATCTGGCACGCGCGGCAGGTTGATGCCGTGATCCAGCGGAGACTGAAATCTTTATTTATTTCGAACAAATAAAAGACCAGACGAGCAACCGTAAAAGTTCTTTCACCGCACAGTCGTCCCCTTGTCACACATTTACAAAGCTCGTGGGTTGACGTTTCCCCCAGCGTAATACAAGACACAGCCCTTCCCCCTTATAAATTCGGAACACGCCGACTGTAGTATCATATTCCTTCGCGCACAGTTCAACGCTGTGCTCTGTGGGTATTTATGTTCCATAAGCCCAAAGCCATCGCAGGACTGACTTTCCAACCTTCACGATGGCAACACGCATCAACATATGCGAGCTTCATTGGATGCAAACCTCGGCAACCTTGGATGCTTGCATGGATATGATTTTTGGGAGGTTGCAAAATTTCCAAATGGTCCGCTTCTGTAAACGAATGAAGAGTTTTTTAATGTACATATGTAGTGGCGCACCGTGATTGTCCAAAATGATTGCACCGTCCCCGGAGGACTCCAGCCGCCGTAACCTGCTATCGCTGAACCTTTGATCCGCTTTGGGGCTTGCATCGATGTTGAGGACTTCAGAAAGTTCGTGTGTGGGTGAGTTGACTCCCTGTGACTCCACTATGCAGTATTCATCAAGCCCAGGCTATCAAGTAAAGTACAAAGTCGAAAGTAGGCTCACATACATTGACTTAGAGTCTAAGTAAATACCCACATCACGTCACTTTCCCAGCACGTGTTAGTCAGCACGATACATAGTACAGACTGAGATCCGAGTTCAGTACAAGTTCATTCAACTTCATTGTCTATACAAGTCATTTTTTTAGTTTAATTTCCTGAAAAAAAAGAAGGGAATGTGTATTACAGTGTTTGCATAAAACCTTGGCCGTGCCATTTTTTTTTTCCAAAATAAAATACCATATGCGGCTCCCGGCACATCCGGCCAAGCGTCCGGCACTTTGTTCTGCGAGCCAGATCCTGTGCTACCTTTCCGTTCCCCCCCCCCCCCCCAAAAAAAAAGGCACAGCCAAGGTTTCCCGCAAACACTGTAAAGGTCCATTCCAATCATTTCCTTTGTGAATTTAAGTTACAAAGAGCGTTAAGAAAGGTCAGGTTGACAATGGGCATGTTCTAAATTAAGTCACAATTCACACATCTGCTGCATTAATTTCAAGCCCAATTTGATGTCATTTCTGCTCAGTAGTCTTATTTATGCAAGCTAGTAGAGTAAAGCAACATTGATGCTACAAAATAAAACCCTCAGATATATATTCATGCCAGCTGATTTCTGTGGTGGGAGAGGAGAAAATGGAGGTAAAATAGAATAACATCTTACACATAAGCTAAATCGAAAGGGAGAAACAGAATACAGGATGGTACAAAAGAAAAACTAAGATAGAACACTACCGGGCTCGAACCCAAACAACAGCTCATAGTTACATGATGATGATGATGATGATGAAATCAATTAGCGTGCTCGAGTCGCTGTAAGTGACTATGGTACACGATATGCAGTGCTGTAACTAACTAACTGGGTGCAGGTTCGAGTACAATCTCGGAGCAATGCTACCTGGGACACAAACGGCGTGCAGGGACGGGCAGAGCGTGGAAGGGAGGATGGGGGTGAGATTGGGGACTACAGGGAGCCGGTGCTCGTACGTGCGGGAGTGGCAGCGGAGTTGGGCTCGTACGCTCGGGTTTACCTGCAGGGAACAGCAAATTTAGTCGTGGAGGAGTATGTGTGTCTACAGTGAAGTAATTGAGTCAAATAGCGAGATAGGAGGGAGGGGGGAAGGCGGAGGGTAATTATACGGTGGGGTGGTAAAAGTGGGAGGGAGGTATCCAGGGTGGTGAGTGGGATAATTGTGGGTGATTAGGAGTCAGGTTCAGGGGGTATGGAGTCGTGGTAATTAGGAAGGCGGTTGGTAGCATGTATGTATCGTAGGGCATGTCGGATGCCTTTCTCTGTCATAAGGAGGTATCCAATGGAATTAGCTTTGCGGCCGAGGGCCGCGTGGAGCGGGATGTGGTTGTGATGAAAGCGGGTGCAGAAAATAGGAAGTGTGGGACGTCCTCGCGGCGTTGGCATGTCGCACATAAGGGGGCCGCGGCGGCATGGAGGCGCGCGCTGTAGGCTAGTTTATGGCATACTTAGCATCGGGAGGAATTCTAGGGATAGTATTCTCAGTATACACAAGGTTTTGAGCTGGGCGGGCACTCACAATGTAGGCAAAAGCGAGTGTACCGATGTGGAGACAGAGAGATAGAGAGGCTGATGCCAGCCAAACACAAGCCAAACATTACGCGAGCCGTTTTACGCCAGTTCACGCGTTAGTTCACCGACTTCACCAAAACTTCACACAGTTCATGGCAAACTACGTGAAATTTCTTATATACATATGTTCTCACAAAGTCCAGAGGGGTTTGGCAACAAAAAAAGCGGCAGCTCAGGATAAGTTAATCCCCAGCTCAACTGTTAACACCTAACACGCAGGATTGAGGGGCCACAAGGAAGCCCAGTCTGAGGTCGAAACGAAAAATGAAAGATCGAAGGAGACATGGTGAAAGAGAAAGCAAGCTGCTCTTAATAAGTACGTTGCAATTGTGGGTCATCGCTAGCTCGCCTGGGCAAAGCTCGGAGAACATTCCAGAGGCAGCATAAGGCAGCATAAGCGGGATTATGAGTTGCAGTTCGCGTATCAAGGTCTCACGCAAAGCCGAAAGTTGGCCGGCGCATTTGGCAGAGAGAAAAGGTGCTTACGCAAAAGGTGCTGACGAAAATGTGATGCACGGCCAAAAGCAAAAATTAGGGCTTATGTACTATGTCTGGGGAGAGAACGTGAAATTCAAGTTTTTCAAGTTGCAAAAAAAGCGAAAAATGAGAGAAAAAGGGAGGGAGTATCAGAAAATCAAAGAGCTCACCTGACCGCGAAATCGGAGTCCCAACCGTCCCGTAGTCTGCCCTAGACAAATCACAAAACTTGAATTAACTTGAATCTCGGCTCCGCGTGGATTGTTCCGAGAATTCAAGTACTAAGTGCCACCGGCCCGGATGGCCTAAGTCTCAGCCAATCAAATTCAAGATGTTTGTGTTGTCAGCGGGCGCCTGTTTCAGCCCGCTGTTGCCGCAACAAGCGCTGTCTCGTCGCTTCTCGATTTCTGCGCTCTCTGGTGCTCTCTATTTCTGTACTTGTATGGAAGGCACCGCTTTTCTATCGCACTCGCTCCCGCCCGCTTAGTTCGCCGTCTGAGCTTCAAAACCAGGTACAATATGAAGTAAATAAATTGCTCTGAAACTACTAGCGTGAACACGATCAGCTTCCGCGGGTCTGCGCTGCATTCTCCCGTTGCAAAGTGCGTTCCTCCCTCTCGCGTGCCCGGTTCTTCTTCAAAGGGGGATGCCCGCATATACACCACTTTTTGCCGCCCGAACCCCGACAGTTGTGCCGCTTCGGACAAACAGCCTCCACACACAGGGCACAGCGTCTCGTTACTTTTGCCTTCTGAGTTGCAGGACCTGGTGTAGGTGTGGAGGCACCAGGCAGCAATGTCTGTTGCACGACGACAGGCCGGATGAATTGAGGTGCAGCCAACTGCGCAGGCTGTGGGGCCGGCTGTGGAGTAAATTGCACAGATGGCAACATTGACTCCGCAGTCTCGTTTACCTCATCGCTCTGCATGGACGACTCGCCAGATTCCAATTCAGGGATCTGGGAGTCACCAACATCTTCTCCATCTTCTTCCTCGGCCATCGGATTGAAAGAAGTTGGAACATTGTCGCCTGCGACAGATAAAATCAGCGCAGATTTTGGAAGAAAAGAAGACGAGTCAAACCTGCAATAGAGAGGTCCACTTCGCCGTCGGGAACAGCTTCGGGTAACGGAATCGCAGGTAGAGCATTAGTATAATTATCGTCCGAATTGAGAATGTCGAGAAGCGGCTTCCGCGCAGTGAAATTGATACCGGTGGACAGTGTGGAACGTTCCGATTTCCAGAGAATGGTCTTTTTATGGTGCGCTTCAAGTTGTTGAGGTAGTTTGTAGTAAATTCGGAGGTTGGAGTCGGTTACTGAGCGTGATTGGGCGTCCACGAGTTCGTTCCAAAATTGTGCAAGCTTGAGGAAGTCGATGTTCTTCCAGTGCTCGTGGGGTGGATAAACCTTGGCACCCTTTCTGAATTTTGCGTGGTTAATATGTGCCTTGAAAGTGATGTATTCCTGGTGCGTATGCACTGGAACCACCGCCACAAGAGTCCGCTGACGAAGTTGGAGGTAGCGGTACCGGTTTATGGACTTGGTACAGAGGCGCGTCATGACATGCACTGGTGTATCACGATGGTGAGGTAGACCAGTGATGTGTGGGCGAGGAAGTGTAGTGATTTTGAGATTTTCAGCAAGTGATTTGGCGATAGGGAGGATGCCAATGGTTTCGGAAGTGGCGATCCGAGTCGGGAGCACACGGGGAAGAGGGAAGGAGGGCTTGCAGCCGACTTCAATAGCAAGTTCGACGATCTCGTCCCTGATCCAAAGTGCATAATGGCCGCGATACTTTTTGCCCGTGCGGTTATGAAACCCGACCTGGCAAGCGTCAGAAGACTGAACAGGATCGAAAAAAATGAACAGAATACCCTCATGTTTCGACGCAAAATCCAGTTAATTAAAATGCACTCTGCCAATTCTGGAGAAGCTCGCAGGGAGCCAAAAATGCGACGAACGACCATATGGAATCCACCCTCGAGCGAGTTCGTTCCTCGCACGGTGCGGGTGCGGTAGACGTTGAGCCCATCACGGTCCTTTCCCATTAGATAGTAAAGGGGGATACCAGGAGGATCCGAGAGGTACCCCTCTCGCGCGGTTTGAAGGAGATGTTGGACCATTTCTTTGGCTTCATCTGAGAAGAAGGGGCCGTTGCTTTTCTTCGTTGAGCACTGGATGTCCTGGTATGCGTTGAACAATTTATCGAGTCGGCCCAATAGCACGGTGCGTTCCGGAATATAGCGGCGGATACGGCGGTTAAGAGTCGAAGACTTTGCGCGCTTGTAATACTCCCAGTCACCTCCGTTCTTCTCGATGACAGCTCGGACAGCACATTCGTCCGAATGATCCCGGACAAAGATGGCCTCGCTGAAGTCGTGGGCAAATGCTTTGAATGCCGAATGTTTTTTTGACAAGAGGCGGAGCAGTCGGTCCATGTAATGGAACGCGTCATCGAGAACACGACTGGGAAGCTTCTCCGACTGCTGCATGAGGGTAAAGGTACGCTCGATGCCTTCCATCAGTGCAGCCACGGAAGTATCCTATAATATATAATGAATCTGGATCGAAAATAACACCATGTTGCGCACCTCGTTGACGCTGTCATCAAAGAATGTATTGTTGAAAAAGCTGCTATCAATTCCAGGCATCTCGTTGTCCTGGTTAAACTGTTAAAAATGTAACACCTGGAAGCAGTGTTAAATACCGGATTGCCCTCGAACTCGGTGTCTTCATCAAAGTCAAAGTCAAAATCATCGTCATCTTGGTCTGAATCCTCGCATGCGAATGTATCCTCCATGTCCTTCTCGGTCAAATTTTCGAACTCGATGGAAGGAGAAATTGAAGGGGTAAACTCTGGGATATGTTGGGAGTTGTCGGGCGGAGCGGGCACAGAAAATACACGGGAAACAATGCGAGCCGGCACTGGAGCGGTTTCGCCGCGAGAAATAAGCTGTGAGGTGCTTACAACCGCTTGTCCGCCATGCGCAAAGATCCATTCGAGTGTTTGATTGTGCAATTTGTGAAGTGAGCCTGGAACTAGAACCTACGGGACGCCGTAAGAAATATCAACACAAGGAGTTGAAGAGAACCAACCTTCGAAATCTCAATGAGAGAACGTGACGCGCTCACATTAATTCGCTTTGTGAGTCCGTGCTCATCCATAATCGCGTCGAGGTAGCCCGGATGGTGACCAACAATTGAGCCTTCCGCCACCGGCTTGCAAGCCTGGATGAGTGTTACACGCTGCCCGTGAGTCACCGATTGGGTGGGCTGTAACGGTAACCCGAGAGAATCAAGATGACTGAGCGCAAGATAAATTTGCCACTGGCAGTCGATCTCCCGAAACAGCAAGGTATTTTGCTCCGCGGGCGTTAAGGACCAAGGATACGAAAGATGGTAGGGAAATGAAAAGGACTTTCGAAGAACTAGACCCGAAAGTGCAGAAAGTGAAACTGATGGATCATCGACCACCGCTTTCAATTTGGCATATTTTCCCAAGTCGAGTATGGGCGCATTTTTTGCCTTTGCGAGTGTCGCGATTTCGGGGAGTGAGAATGCATCCGAAATTATCTGGAGGTTCTCGCGTATCGAATGTCCGATCTTGATAATTGTGGGGTTGGTGAGAATTGCCCGCAAAGAAGGAGAATCTCGCTCCGCGAAGTCAGAGCTGCAACCTACATATCGAATCAATCAATGTACTTGAATAGAGTATGTATGTAAATCTATACCTCGAAGACGACAATCTTATCCTGCGTCCGGAGTTGGATAATCTCCAGACGAGGCGGCCCGTCTTTGCGTTGTTGTGTCTTGATTGCAAGCGCGACCAAAGAAAGCGGTGTGGTTGGAGTAACAATATCCACGAGAATATCATTTGCTTCGTCCTCAATCTCCATTGAATCAGAGACGATGGTGGTTGGGATTCCAGAACTTGGTTCAAAGGTGGGAAGGTCTGTCCACTCGGTAATCGGCTCAACGTCCTTGATCAACGAGCTGTTGATAGACTCGTGAAAGGACCGCTCCACTGAAAAACATCAGACTTTTCACCACGGAAGAATGAACTGCTCACGTTGTGGTGAATCTGTGTAAAATATCTCGGTTGGCGGATGGTTCGCATTCTTTAACCCTTCCTGAATTCTCTCGAACAATTCTTTAACAAATGCCAACGACTTGGTTTGAGTTAAGGAGTGCGCTCGGACTCTTCGAACTCGTTAAGCAGAGTATATGCAGCGATGAAGATCTGTTCCCCCTTCAAGTCCCCCATGTACTTGAGGAGCTAAAATAAAATGAGGGTCAGGCCGTCATTTACGATATTTGTAAGTTGACACTAACCTGGAATGTATGGTCCCCTGCCGCCACGGTCAATGGCAATGATGCAATAAATCGTTCGATGAAGATGCGATACGCAGAAACATTATCTGTGAAGAGTGCCTTCAGATAAGGGACAGACGGTGGAGACCCTGCATATCCTTGTGGGTCATCAAATGCAGAAAATGACTGAACGTTGGTCCGGCCATAGAAATCTGCGGCAGAAAGGTACATCAGCTCCCCGTCTGCATGATATCGGTGCTGGATCTCGGAAACTAGTTCAGAAAACGGAGCAGGACCGAAGCGTGCGGCAAATGTATTTGACATTTGCGCCATCATGAGCTTTGAAATGGCACCGCGTGCGGATATATATGCTGCATAAATGTGAGCGACTCGATAGATGTATTTTGGAAAGACAGATACCTGGGAATGCCACCTGTACAAACCGCGGAAGCTGCGCAATAATATGGGGATCGGTACCCTGGTGGTTGGTTCACATCCCGGTGAATCTTTCCGTCGGTCATCGCAAATAAACCGATTTGTGAGAAGGAAAAAATCAGCTGGCATTGAACGAACTCGGCGAGCGATAGGATTGTCATTGAAGCCTTGGCGAAAAAAAATAATTAAAACAGGTGTGCGACTGGAACATGGGACAGACCTTTGCGAGATAAAGGCTTACCACAAGTACACTTGAAGCGTTCAGGATGGCCGGGAAGGAAGTTCGGCAACCACACAAATATTTTGCGGTGATATACGGCAGTTGGATCAAGGCCGCGGCCAAGGGCGAAGACAGGATGCGGGGGCCTATCATAAAATCACCCCGTTGATAACAGAGGGTTGTCCATGAGCTTTAATTTCATCAGTGAGTCTCTTCTTCGCGTCGCTCAATTGCTTTGAGATTGCGGACTCTTGATTGCAAAATGCAGCCTCCTCTGTATCTAGATTTCCTCGCCATTCTCCGGGGGATCTTCTATGAGACTTTCGTCGATGATGCAATCTCCTGCAGCAATATCCGCATGCTCATCGTTTTCGTCGATGTACGCCAGCTCTTCATTGAGCTGTGCAAGATCACCTACGAAATCGGTGGTGGACGGGTGACTGTTTGTGTGTAAATTGATACTCATGCATCACATTAAAATTGAATTGAAATACCAGGAATCGTCGAAGCGGATATGGGTGCTGCCTGAGCACGCGAAGGCCCGAGAGCGGACCAAGTTGATCTCCCAGCTGAGGCAGAAGCAGTGGCAGGGTTGCCTCGAGGAACAGCAGCATGGGTGTTACGAGGAAGAAAAAATGGGGCAATGGCGCCGAGAGCCACTGGTATGGGAGGTGGATGCCCGAGCGCGTTCCTGTAGCAGCGGCGTAGGTGAACGGCCGAGAATTTGCAATTTTGCTTCATTAGGAGGTCTTCCCGCTCCCTCCCGAGCACCACCGTGAGTTCCTTTTGGTTTTTTAGGATCCTTTGGCTTCTTGGGGTTCCTGGGTGGACCAGTTTTGCGGTGACTTCGAGGTGCCATGAAAGCTCAGAGAGATACGCGTCGCGTTTCAAAATCACGCGTGACTTATGCCATAAGACGTGGTTACGGACCGATTCGCGGACGGATCACAACTGCGATCAGTCGCATCAATCACGGGATGTGGCTTAAGTACTTACGCCTCCCCTGACACCTTTCATGAGCCAATGGCTTATGTACTATGTCTGGGGAGAGAACGTGAAATTCAAGTTTTTCAAGTTGCAAAAAAAGCGAAAAATGAGAGAAAAAGGGAGGGAGTATCAGAAAATCAAAGAGCTCACCTGACCGCGAAATCGGAGTCCCAACCGTCCCGTAGTCTGCCCTAGACAAATCACAAAACTTGAATTAACTTGAATCTCGGCTCCGCGTGGATTGTTCCGAGAATTCAAGTACTAAGTGCCACCGGCCCGGATG
>JARGXW010001405.1:0-22433 GCA_029204085.1 Mycena sp. CBHHK59/15 | reverse complement strand
TACCAAAGCGTGAGCGCCAATGAGAAAAGAAGAAACAGGTGGGGACAAAAAAAAATCAGGTGAAGGAAAGCACTTCCAGCGAGGTCACTGAGAGTGCGCGCGACAGCAGACGAAGAGTTGACGCAGCGCACAGACCTCGGACGTAAACTATTCGGCGATCACCAGTCCGGCACGAACCAGCCGAAGTATTTTACTCGAGGTCTCAGAACCTCGTTGTAATCTTTCCTTATCTTACGCTTACTCTAGCCGTTCGCAAGCTCACGTAGATCCAACTAGCACATCAGTATCGAGCCAGACTCAGGTCCATTTATTCAAACTCCGCCGGATCACACCGAATGGGTTACTGAGACAGAATCCACAAACGGCGCGTCCGCACCATGGATCGAGGACTCGTGGTCGCCGCGCAGCTCTCGTCGTTATTCCCTTCGGCACAGGCAATCTCGGTTCCCATACAGACCACTCGCCACACGTCCTCCCTTCCCCCAGTTCCTGACGCGTCGGCTCCTCCTGCAGAGCATGCTTCATACTCAGCTGTGCTTCACACGCCCAGCACGGGCACCATCCTTCTTCGTGTCCTCCATGGTGGCCTAACTCTGGAGATTGTCTCACTTTCCACTGGCGTCCCTCCTGTGCGCTTCGTCTTCCCAGCTCTTGTTCTGCCCTCGCCTGCGATTTTTCTCTGGGAAACCGAGCTCCACATTATTGCCATCACAAAAACAGGATCTTTGTACCGCGTGGTTCTCCCAATAGACGGCGGTCGGGATTTGTGGTTGCACCAGACCGGGAACACATGGACTCGCGAGTACCACATCAAGAATTTTTCTGGAACTATGGACGGCCTCGTTCACGTCCAGGGAACACATTGCGTAGTAATAGGTCAGACAGGCGGATCTATTTTGCGGTTGGAGACCGAATTCCTTGGGTCTAATGGCAGCGAAGGTGAGCAATCAGATCCTATCTTACCTGCATCGATCTGAGGTTGGTTCAGATGAGTGGTTCGAGTCCGTTTTCCAACATACATCGTTCTTGTCATCTTTGACATCATTTCTACCCACACTTTCCACAACAAATTCGGGTGGCTCAGAGATAATATCGATCGCTACTCACCAGTGGCCAACTGATGTAGGACATATCTGGACTCTTTCTCGAGACAGAAATCTTCGATTTTGGAAGGCAAAGATTGGCTGCGTCGCAACTAAGATGCTCTCATTATCACCCGGCCGAGAATCGACTCCTGGGCCGGGAAGTCCTGGGGTTAAACCTCATATTTTGCTTGACGCGGAGCATCAGACATTATTACGCGTTTTCTCTACAAGCGCCAATGAAGATCATATATATGTGCTTGCCTTCATCCCTACACCGTCATCGTCCTCTTCCGGAGGACTCTTCCAACTACTCGGGACAGTCTCTGACCAATTCTACGATATCGGGACGATTGAATGCTCGAGAAACAGCATTCATTGTCATCTTCAAGACTTCATGGTGATCGGTGATATACTATACACACTGTGGGACCGCCAGGGTCAATCCATGGTTGAAAGGACAATCCTCAACACCGCAGAAGTCAACGGCGAATTCCACGCACTTCCATGGCAGAGCTCGTCTTACGCACCAGAACCAGAGCTTACGCCAGCCTGTCTGGAGGAACTTCTTGTTTCTCCAGGTTCGATGACAGACAAATTCTTCGAGGCCATTATGAGGCCCGGGATGTTCTCCGCGCTGACTCTTCGGACAGCGATAGAACAATATTCGGACACATGCGTCTCGCTTCCCGGGCCTCCTCCCCCTCAGCTCCTCACGACTTACGCCACCGTAGGAGAAAACATCGCTGCGGTTGTTGGCTGTACTGTAAATCTCAATCGCGACCCTCACACTGGTGCCTTGCAGTACTCTAATTATTGGAGTGCGTTGAAGCGGGACTGGGAAGGTTTTATCGCTCGGTGCCGTGAGCTGGAGCGCAGCGCGCGCTGGCCCCTGGTATTGGGTGCCCAGAACCAAGGCGACATCATCGTTGTTGAGCGAGAACGTGTGGGATCACTGGTGACCGAAGATTTGCCTATCCGTATCCGCAGAAACCTTGAAAACGACCGGCACATTGAACCGCACTATGACATCTTTGGAGTATTATGGGGTCTACAGACCAAGCTAGGCCCTCAGTTCATGTTGGGCTTGGAGAGTCGCCTGCTTGATATCATTCACCAGGAGAGTGCGTTCTCCTTTGCAGATATCATCCAGGACCAGGTGTTACGAGCTAAATTTGGAAGATGCGTTGGACGATGGCGCCAAAAGCTGGATCGTCGGGCGTCTTCAAAGCATAGCCGACATCGATGCGTCGACTCGGACGGCTCTCGATGTTATCGGAGGATTTGATTCTGATGTGAAGAGGGAGGAGGATGAAGTCGAACTACTTCTCCCTCCTCCGCACTCGGATTGGTCGCGAGCCTTGACGGCAACATACGTCACCGCCACAGTCAGTGCCAGATACGATCTGTGTCTCTCTCTTGTAACCCTTCTTTTTTCTTCTCCGCTCAACTGGATGACTGGACCCGCATTACTGCAAGGTTTTCGCAGTCTTCCGCGGGATTGCGATACTGCGATACTTATCTAGACAGCCTGCAGGCATCCTAGTATTCTAAACCCATTGCCGAAGAGTCGCAGCCGATGATGTTATTTTGCGGTTGCGCAATATGCAGTGTCTCGAAGTCTACGTGGAACCCATTCACCCAACATATTCCCTTATCCATCGCCTTCTGTACAGCCTGGAATATTCTTGGGCTTCCTGGTTCTGCCCATGCTCCTTGACCCACAGGTTTGCTGCAATCAATATTCCTGCGAACGCTACCAAGTACGAGGTATCTTTTGCGAGCGGTTGAGAGCTCTCGGGTACTACGAAAATGCGAGGGAGATTATTCGTGCTTCTCGGACAGCGGTGTCACATACGTCCTTGCACGATGTGCTGACATCGGTCGTGCAGATGACGCAGCGTATCTAATGGAAAAGCTCGCCGGGGCATTCGTCGGTTCATTCCCCCGTATCATCAGATTTGGTGATTTAACAACGCTTTCAGCCCTGACAATGCACTCACGTCCGAGGATCACGAAGCGTTGTCTTTCGTCCTTCCTGCCACTGATCCATTCGATTCGGCGTTCTTCTTCTATCTGCATGCTTCCAAGCTCTTCAAAATGGCATCGCTGGTTCAGCACGAGGTTTTCTTTGCTCAGCTGGCCTCTCTGTTGCTCCTCCAGACGCGGACACATCATCATTGTGGTATACCATCATTAAAGATACACAGATCTAAGCTTATACGAGGATGCTTGTTCTTCTTTAATTGCTACCCCTACGAGAAACAGTTGGTGTTATCTTCGCCTCGGATCACTTGCTTTACTTACTTTCCCTAGGAAACGGGAATGCGTGGGACAGTTAGTTTATCGCATGTGCGAGGAGAATGCTGTCGAAAAACTGATGTCCTTCAATTTCACGGGTTCGCCGATGAGGTGGAGGATGCACTGGCATTCAAGGCTCGGAACGTCGATCCGCGCATCCACCCCAGCTATTCTCGCATCTTGTATTCTTGGCACACCTCAGGGCGATTACCGCAACGGTAAGTCTTTGCTTTAGGCGCTGAAGTTACAACTCAAAAATATACATGCAGCTGCTCTGGTAATGTATCAACGGGCCCGGAAACTTCACGACTCATCGCGGCCGATGCCTCCCTTTCTTCAGTCCTGGCCGGCCAGCAGCAAGAGGCTTATATGGTCGCAATCAACTCACTGTCGTTGGTCGATCAAAGAAACGCCTGGTTCCTTCTACCCGTACTGGTCGCTGATCAGGCCCGTGAGGTTGGTGGAACCATTAATCATGTATCTCAAAACCGCCTCATTTGTTTCATCAAGCAGCCCCGCAAACGACGGAAGCTGTCGAAGTATATCCCAGACACAAGATTTACACCAGGAACACACGATTCTGAAGTCTTGACCTTATCCGAAATACAACACGAATATGCGCTGTTATCTGCCCAGATTGACATCGTGCAGAGAGAGCCTGCGCTATCTTCCTTTGGAGGTATGCACTCCGTGCCTTAACCGCGATCTTATTCATGATGCCTTGCAGATCTCCAGCCCTCGTCAATAGTAATGCGACTCGCCCAGTCAAATAGGTTCAGCCTTGCAATGGCCACCGCACGCAGTCTGAACGTTGACATGACAGACCTATTCGCCCATCTGACGACTCAGTGTCTGCGTCTGTCGCGGAATCCCGACGCTGTCATGTACACCCTTCACTTGTTATGACTTTCCGTTGGAATCTAACATTCATGTCATGTTTCAGGCAAGAGGATAATTCCGATTGGCTGTTGACAGACAAGGTGTCATCGTGGCTTGGAAGCCCCGCTGACAGAGGTGGAGATATCTGCGGCAGTCTTTGGAGAGACACGATGGCCCTGACACAGATTACAAGTACACAAAAATAACGCTGGAACGATCCTGAGTCTCCAACGAATATCCCCGCCTCCGCCTGGCTGACACACCCCCTGGAGGTAAGATGGTGCAAATACTTCTACAACAAAATGCTGACATATCCCAGGAGCACCATCACGAGTACCTGATCCGTGTGAACCTGCGCTACGAAAATTTCGATCAGTGTATATCTCACACCCTTTCTCTAATCCAAAAGGTATGCCTTCCCCACGACTGCTATAGCAACTAATGCTGTATAGACGGACGCACGTCTGTCCCGGGATCCGGCCAAGCACGCTGCTTCAACCTGGCTGCCCTATACACTAATCGACCAGGTATTGGTTGCTGCCACCGCGCAGGACTCGCCCCTCCCGGCCTCGCTCAGCTGCGATCCGAGATTATGAGCCGGCCGAAGCGGATGACAAAACTCAGTAATTTTCTGCCTAAATGTAACTGTAGTATACATGGGCAAATCCCCAAGAGCGCATTTTGAATTCCTGAGATAAAAGCGATATATGTACATTGTACAGCTACATTCATGGGCGCGCGACCGAAAGCAAGACAACAAGAGCAGCGGGTATATCAAAGTACACTAATTTCCACCAAAAGATACAACGAAAGATATACAGGACGAAATGGAGAATGAAGAAAAGAAAAGAACGTGCTATGGGGGCCCTGCTGCATGTGCCGGCTCGAACTGACGGCCTGATCTGGCCGGAGAACATCCAAGAACTGGGTCCACTCTCCGTGCCCGAACCCGATCGCCTCGCCCCACACAGTCTCGTCGTTGACGGGGTGGGGGTACTGCGTGTACCGCGACGCATCCCCGGGCCCGCCGTACGGCGGCGGCGGCGGCGGCAGATGGTACCCAGGCTGCGCGTACCCGCCGGGCGACGACGTGGGCATGCCGCCGAGCGCGTGCGGGTGCCCCGCCATGACCGTCGGCGACATCTGGCTCTGCGGCGAGCGCATGTGCCCGTCGGGCGAGTGCGTGCTGTGCGTGTAGATCGCGGCGGTGCGGGCGCGGTGCGCACGGACGAGAGGTTGTGGTGCATGCCCTCGTAGTGCGGGAGCGCCTGCGCCATGCTCAGCGGTGGGCTGACCGAGTTCGAGTTGGACGGCGAGCTCGCCGCGCCGCGCCCGCCGGGTGACTCGCCGAGCCGCCGCGGGTCACGCGAGTCGTGGTACGGGAACGCGAGCTTGCGCACGATGCCGAGGATCTTCGCCTTCTCCTTCTCGCGCGTCTCGGCACTCTCGCACGGGAAGTCGACCGAGTAGAGCGGCGCGAGCGACTGCAGGATGTCGTACCCCTTGTCCGCGACGGGCACGCCGCGCGACTGCTCGAGCGTCGCCATCGCCTTGCGGATGCTCGAGCGGAAGAGGTTCGCGCCTGGCTGGTCCGAATTAGCGATGAGCTGGAACGAGAAGAACATCGCCGCCGAGAAGCAGTGGGACGGGCCCCAGTTCATGTGCCCCGGCACGGAGAGCGACTCGGGCGTGACTGCCCCGTCATGGTGATCAGCTGTCCGCCGCGTTGACCGCGATCTCCAAGCTCTTCGCGGACTTGGGGAGCTCGCTGCCAGGCGTCTTCACCATGTTCGCGTTCGTGTTGGCATACGGTCGGTGCAGCGTGAATCGGATGTGGTAGTACGACGTGCGGACGACGACGCTCTGCACGCCGAGGCGGCGGACGGCCATGTTCGAGGACGCGAGGTTGCGAGCGAGGCGGTACTCGTCGAGATCGAGCTCGGGCGGGAGGTTGTCCATCCACTGCATCAGCGCACGATCATTCGCTTCAACGCTGTCGTACGGGACAGGCCGCACGGACACCGCATCGTCCATTATATCTCCGAGGATGAACGCTAATCGGAAAAGCGCGATATTCGGGAGGTACAGGCGTCCTGTCTTATCCACCGTGGGGTCACAGTACGACGGAAGTTGCGTGTCAAAGTGGTGCGAGGAGATCGTTATGGGCCGTCCAAACATGAAAGCCTGCCAGCTAAAATGAAAACAGACATCAGTCACGGCGATTCGAAGACGTGAAGATCCACGGACCGCTCGAGAAGAACGATATGCCACCACGCCCACCGGCGGCGCTCCGCGACGTCCCGGTGCATTTTCCACTTGCCGGGGTCGCGATGGAGGCCCATCGCCGTCCCAATCGTGACTATCTCGCCCTTGGCATGCCATATCTCCTCGCTGTCCCGCTTCGCAGTGGTGAGATAGTGGCACCGGATCAAGAGCAGCTCGATGAGGTCCAGGCTGTACGTCTTCGTCTCCGACTGGCGCCTATGCAGCGCCGTCGTCGACACGTCGAAGTACTTGAGCCCCAGCTCCTCGTGCGTCTCCGGGAAGCCGTCGAGCAGCCGGTGCTGCGCCGGGAGATAGTACGTCGCGATCGCCATAACGGCACACGCGGTGGCGAGGATGGTGCGGTCCGGCGAGGATCCGTTTTTGTAGCGCTCCCAGTGGTGGAGGAAGCTCACTTGGTTGATGTGGCGGTAGATCCAGTTGCAGTACTCGAAGTAGTATGTGATGAGGCCGTCGATGATGTCGACCGACGGGAGGAGCGCGAGCAGGTCCCGGTCGTACTCGTGGCTCATGGCGCTCAGGTCGTCGGTCCGGTCCTGGCTCGGCTGGCGGCTGTCCGAGTCTTCCGACCCACGGGAGTCGCTCTGCGACTGCGGGGCGTAAGGCGGGGGGTGTTAATGCGAACAAGGGACACGACGCACCAGCATGAGATGCGTGGCAGCGCTGGTGGGTCCAGCGTACAAGCCGTTCTGGCCCTGGGTTCCCAGCATCCCCGGAGCCGCTGGGGGATGTATTTTCTCGGATATGTCGGGGTCTATTGCCTCCTTCTTTGGGATGAGATTAGACGCCTCGCTTGCCCGCCGTGCTACTGAGGTGTACTGGCGCTGCGCAGGAAATACATACGCCTCGAGAAGGGAGATAGAGTGGCGGAGGCGGGCGATTTCCTGCGCGGGGTCGATGCGACTAGAATGCGAAAATTCGAAAAACAGCTGTGAAAATATTTTGTTGTAGCTGACGCACTTATGGTCATCTCCGCGGACGCCGTATTCTCCTCCTTCGTGTCCTCGGGAATCCTGATAGCACATAGTGGAGGTTCCTAGCGTGGATTGAGGTTTTGCCCTCCATGGCGCACTAATCAGAGCGAGACTTACCCCGCAACACGCAAGACGAACACGGGCGGTTTCTGGACACGTCGTGTAAGGAGGGGTGCATCGAACGGCTCAGCAGAGTGATCTGCATACCTGTCGCACTTGAGTTTGCTGTTCCTGCATGGCTCGCAGTTGATTGCCTTGCGGGCGCGCTTGGTGGGGCGTGGGCCATCGCCATTTTGTTCGGTGGCCCCTGGGACTGGAGATGTTCTTCCGCGGACAATTCCTGTGCTGGATGTTTTGGAGGCTTGGGCCGCGGACCTGCAGGAGAAGTGGTGCTTGTTGACGGGGAGCCATCGTCAGGCATGATGGGGTGGGCTCTGTTTTTGGGTCAGCACGCGGGAAAAGAAGAGGGACGAAGGACGAGCGCGAGACCTGGAGTGGAGGGGAAGACGGCTATATGGCGCGGACGGAGGGTGAGCTGATTCGGGCACCCGCAAGGCTCAGGAGCGCAAATCCAGAAAGAACTTGGGCTAGCAATGTATATGGGCCGTGTCACAGATCTGGTGCGAAGGTAGCGAAGCTTGCGAAGGATGTACTGTCAGTGCCGTGCTTAGGCCTGCCTCCCAGAACGATCACGGTCCCTGGGGGCGCCCGCCTACTTTCGGCAAGTTTTAAAACTCAGCGGCCTTGCCCCGCGCCCTGGTCAATTCAATTCTTCGGCACAACTTCGGCATCCAGCGTCACGACCCCAGGAACAGGTCACGTTGTGAATTCTATCCATCCATCTATCACTGATACACTGTCTCAGCTCTTGCGCTAGTATATACGGTCCAACTACACTGACCCTTCAGTGCACCACTTACCCACGTCTCACCGTATCCCATCTCGTTCAACCCCGGTTGCTGCCTGTCAGTTAGTCCTCCTCCATTAATATGATAGTCTTCTTGCCAATGCCGTGAGTGGGGTCCCCTGGCCGCTCTGGGACCGACACTGTCGACTCTTACACCCCAGCGTAAATATCCCTGTCAAACAAGAAATGCAGGAAATACCCCCCGCTGGGCCCGGAGTCACACGCACATGCCTATCATCAGATGCAACACCGTTCCACCCACCGCACTGGCCCCACATACCTGCGTGTTAACGACGCCGGGTGCCGTCCATCCTGCCGGGGTGCCTGTGCGAGCCCGCGCCGCGCAAACACACCGCGCAAGGCTCAAGCTTCCCTGTTATCCTCATTATCGCAAATAACCCAGAGTTTATCTGATCAGTTCACCCAGCTTACGCACGCGCTTAGGGGACAAGAGGGCGATAGACCCTCGTGTGGGCCAATGCGCAGGCGAAGAGGCCCCGCATGAGCATGTTTGACTGCACGCGTAACATAGCTGAACACCAGAGGCCTGCCGCCAGCGAGGCGTGCGCATGATGGGGACCTCGGCTGACGGGGAAGTCAAGAAAGCATCCACTTGGGTGCACCACTGAGGGCTTTCTCCAATTTCAACAAGATCACTGCAAGCGTCTGGAATTTTCCACTGTCCAGTGTTGAACGGCGGCTGCCGTCCAGAGCTCACGTCGCAAAAAGCAGGTCCAGGCAATAAATTTGGGATGTCCTCCAAGATCATTGGTTTTGAGGCGTCCCCGCAGTCGGTATTCGTGCCGAGACGCCCATTGGCACTACCAAGTATTGCCCTGCTACATGAAGCATGTATGTAATATTGGTAGTAGAAAGTGGTATTAATTACCCGTGAACAGCGCGGAAGCAACGAAGAGGAAGAGCACTATAATATTGCAGGTTAGCTTTGTGTGGTCTCTGGGCTCGAGCGTGCCCCACGACGAATTGAATTGTGGGCCTTTGGGATCCTGGGTGCCCTGAATCACCCACCATCATAAGTAATATAATTGCGTGCCGGAAGTGACGATGCCCTCACCGCTTTCATCGCAGGTAAGGTAATTTCGATCCAGAGCTGGATTGCCAGTCGCGATTTATTTTAGATAATCACCGACCAGGAATGAATAGCACGCGCGGGCACATGGGAGAAAGATTCCGTTCGGTGTGACCACGCGGGAGTGATGGCGAGCACGAGCCGAGCGCGTCCATTTAATTGGCTTCTTGGGCTCTCGTGCCTTACCGGAAGGCCGCCGCCAAGGAGAGCTGGCGACTCAAAACAGCGAACGCTTGGCTGAGTTGGCACTATCACTCGCGCGTCAATACGCAAGTCTGATTAACGTTATTCGCTCGCGGTAGATCGAACGCGAGCACAACGCGCACACAGGTTCACCGTTCACGGGCCACAAGCGTGCGTCAGCTTCATCTCCGAATCGGATACGCATAGGCGCGACGAGATGGAATTTGGCTGCCGACTGAAACGGCCGTCCCAAGTTGGCGCCGGAAGGACCTCAAAGGCGAGCAGCGCGGTGGCATAAGAGGCGCGTGCTCAGCGACGTGCAGGCATGGGTAGGACCGAGTAAGCGCGCGGCGCAGAGGCAGATACACAGCGCGGCGCCTGGGAGAGCCTGAGCAGAGTAGTCGTCCATCGCGCTGGCTCTGCTGCCTACATACCTGGAGTAGGAGGTCGTCGTCTCGCGCCAGCAGTGTACTTCGAAGCGCGATCCGCACGGTAACCTCGCAAGTATGCGTTTGCCTGACCGATCTTCGGGCCCGCCGATAGTTAGTTCGTTCACAGCTTGAGCTTTAAGGTAGCCAGGGCCAACGGAAGGATTAGACGTCGGTTCCCGGGTGGTATGTAGCTCAGAGCTAATGTGGGCACGGCGACAGCACGCGTCTAAACGTTGCCAGACTAAGGACGCGTCCACACAGCCACTGAGTGTCGACGCGCAAGCCGAAAGCGGAAACGCGCACGTGAGGCGAAGAAACTTCTGGAATTTGTGAGACCTTCATCGCTGTATTTCAACCTGAACACCTGGGTGAGATCCGCAACATGTCGAGCGTACGTCTCTCCGTCCTCATCCAATTCGCCAGAATTTACCCCGCCGTGTCATATAGGCCAACGAACTGAAGGACCTAGGGAACAAGGCGTTTGCGGCGAAGGACTACGACAAGGCCATCGATCTGTTCACCCAGGCGATCGCCGTCGACCCGACGAACCATGTCCTGTACTCCAACCGGAGTGCTGCCCACGCAGGCCAGCGGGAGTGGGAGGAGGCGTTGAAGGACGCCGAGCAGGTGCGCGGGCGTTAGCTCGTGTAATTCAGCGGGTGTGCTCACCGTTCCCCAGTGCGTCGTGGTAAATCCGACATGGTCGAAAGGCTACGCACGCAAGGGCGCCGCACTGCACGGTGCCCGGCGATACGACGACGCCATCGCTGCTTACGAAGCGGGACTAAAGTTGGAAGACAGCGCGCCCCTGCGAAAGGGACTCAAGGAGGTCCAGGATGCCAAAGGTATGCGACAATGCCCAGCGTCAGTCCCGATGGCTGATGTGCGGCGCAGCTTCGGACGAGAAAGAGGAAATTGGCGGGTTCGGGAAGATGTTCTCCGACCCTAATCTCTTTGGCAAACTCGCAGCCAACCCGAGGACGCAAAAGCACCTGGCGGACCCCACGTTTGTTCAGAAGGCACGTACACCCGCTTCCGTGATTCGCATAACGTCTCAGCCTTTTTTTGCAGCTTAACATGATCCAAAAGAACCCTGTTCTCGCAGACTCGTTCGTGAAGTGTTCGCAGCATCTTCGACTCAGCTAACTGTCACCCAGCGCCATGCAGGATCCCCGGATGATCGACGTGATTGGCGCGCTCATGGGAATAGATATGCAGGGATTCAGCCGCCCAGAGGGTTCGGATGAGCTTCCCGCTGGAGTCTCACCCGGTGCTCAGAGCACACCCGCGCCTGCCGCCTCGACATCTAAGCCACCTCCGCCGCCCCCGGCCACCGCCGCCCTCCACCAGCCGAGGACGTCGAGATGCCTGAAGCCGACGACGAGGAGGCTCTCGCGAAGAAGGAGGCTGAGGCTGCCAAGAAAGCTGGCAGTGAGGCGTACAAGAAACGAGACTTTGAGGAGGCCGCAAAACAGTTCGAGAAAGCTTGGGACGTGTGGCCCAAGGACATAACATTCCTGACGAACCTGGGAGGCACGTCTTGGTGTTGACGGTCTTCGACTGCTAACCAACCTTCGCCCTTCACAGCTGTGTATTTCGAGCAAGGCGACTACGACAAGGTCATCGAAACCTGCGAGAAGGCTGCCGAGGAGGGACGTTCCTGCGGGCAGACTACAAGCTAGTGGCGAAGGCATATGGCCGTATCGGCTCGTCTTTCCAGAAGAAAGACGACTTCCCATCAGCGATCAAATACTACCAAAAATCGCTCGCGGAACACCGCACGCCCGACATCCTGAACAAGCTGCGCGACGTGGAGCGCATCAAGGCTGAGGCGGACAAACAGGCGTACATCGACCCGGAACAGAGCGCCGTCGCACGCGAGGAGGGTAATGTACAGTTCAAGAGCGGCGATTTCGTGGGCGCGGTGAAGAACTACACGGAGAGCATCAAGCGGGACCCCAGCGACGCGCGGGGTACAATAACCGCGCGGCGGCGTACATGAAGCTCGCGGCGTTCCCAGAAGCTCTGAAGGACGTTAACGAGGCGATCAAGACCGATCCGACGATGAGTCAGTCGATCTGCTTGCCGCATTGGATGCGATGCTAATTTACTACACCCTGCTTTGCAGCGAAGGCTTATATCCGCAAATCAACGATCTTGTTTGCCATGCGGGATTACACCAAGGCCATCGAGGCTGTGCAGGAAGCGAAGGACCACGACCCGGAGCACAAGCACGCGAGGGAGATCAGCGAACAGGAGATCAAGTGCCAACAGTCGCTGTTCAGCCAGAGAGGGGAGGAGACCCAGGAGCAGACGTTGGAGCGCGCCATGCGGGATCCAGAAGTGGCGGTACGTTCATTTCGGCGGCTTCTCCTCGCTCTTCGTGCTCACATTGCCTCTCTTCACGCAGGAGATAATGAACGATCCTGTGATGCAGCAGATCTTACAGCAGGCACAGGGCAATCCGCGTGCCCTGCAGGACCATATGAAGAATCCCGTCGTGCGTTCGAAGATCCAGAAGCTGGTGAATGCAGGGATCATCAGGACGGGATAAGCGCGACTTCTTTTGCTGTACTCTCGTTTCATACCTCTGCTTTGCGGTCAATCTTACAATTTAAGGACCAATACGTATTTCTCATCGCTGATTATTCCATCTTCTGATCTGCGAGCCGGTTATGGACCATCAGAGCACACCTAGGCGGTGCGAAGATGCGCTTTGACCGACCACAAACAGCTGCAAACAGACCCAAATGCCAAGCATGCTTGCCACGTTGAACACGGCTGCTTACCACCTCCACTCTATGTCTCCGGTCGATCTTCCTCTTACGCCTTTGTAAGGCTTGTACACCTCACCCGTGACCTTGAATTGATCAACCTTCAAGGCCGAAAATGTGTGAGATGTTAGAGCAAATCGGATTTGAAGGGCATGAGCGGGTCGGGCTGATGATTTTCTGAAAGAATGCATTAGGCCATGACAAATGACATCCACAGAAGGACACTGACGACGATGTAAACGATCCCCGTAACGACCAGACACTAGAAGGCGGCACGACGGGTATTTCCCAGCGTACAACCTGGGGCAGGAGTCAGTGGGTGATAGCGGCATAGAACTGGATTGAATAACCATTTTTTTGGGATCGAATGCCCAGGAGCCGGTGGTAGAGCCAGATTGTCCACTCTCAAAGCCCATCCCTCTCCTCCCTGCATTCCCACCGCCATCACCGCGAGAAGGAACACATTTCACTCCCCCTGCGCCTTCGCCGAGGTACATCTCAGCTACGAGTGACTCGAGGGCATGTGAGGGCATTCGCGATGTCAGTCTGAACTCAAAGGTACCTGGTCTAGATGTCAGGCAACACCATTTAGAAAAGAAGAAAAAATGGGTAGCATACCGCCAGATTCGGTCAGCTCGACGGTTGGTTTGAGGAGGAAGGGGAGAGGGATGTTGTCTCTGGACGACAAGGACGCAGGTGTTGCACCCGCATCCTGGAAGCGCGAAGTCGTGGCTGTTGCGCTGGGTGTGAATCGATATTCAGCCAGTGTGAAGTGGCCATCTGGCGGAACGAACGAAAGGGATTTGTCGCGTTTCCAGCGTTGTAATCTGTTGTGTAGGATGTGATTAGTCGGGAACAAAGGGGACACACTGTGCTTACCGGACGCATGGGTGAAAAGCACAGTCTGTGAAGACATGGGGATTTGTGAATGTCAGCAGGCAATCGGGGGTACCTGAGTCGTATGGTATGAGCACAGAGCACAGGAAAGTTGGCTATGACGTTACCTGACAGCTTGGCATTTGTTTCAATTTTACCCCATACACTGCTCGAAAGGGTTGTCCCATGCCTGCATATACAGTATAAGATGCCGGGACATTCCTGGTATGAAGTAGTCTTACTTGTTCACAATGGCCTTCAGTTCCTCGACCACGTCAAAGTAGATCTCATTGCTGTTGTATCTCAGCCCCGCTTTTCTCCACGGTATTGGGGATGAAAAAGGACCCCCTGCAGCACCGAGACCGGATCCAGAGTTGATCGTCGAATTTATATTTGCTCCTGCAACATTAAGTAATTTCGAGAGTAAGGACGGCGGAAGCACAATGTCTCGAAGTGCGTTCGGGGAGGTCGTTAGTGGGTGGCCACCTGAATCTAACGTTTCTTCAAGCAGCTGAGGTATAACGAAAGTAAGAACAGGAACACAGGAAAGACCAGGCGACGGACTTGGTACACAACATCGAAGTTATCCTTCAGCGTGGCAGCCGACACTGTACCAAAATATTCTCGGAGGATGTCGATGAAGGTTTGTAGAAACGCGAACGCAAAGAGTGGGTCCACTGCGCTTTCTTAGGGCGGACGAATCA
Source organism: Mycena sp. CBHHK59/15 (assembly GCA_029204085.1). Taxonomy (NCBI): domain Eukaryota; kingdom Fungi; phylum Basidiomycota; class Agaricomycetes; order Agaricales; family Mycenaceae; genus Mycena; species Mycena sp. CBHHK59/15. The sequence goes on along the minus strand of JARGXW010001405.1, from coordinate 7,949 downwards.
ACGCAGGAAGGTTGCACTGACCATCTCCGCTGACTGGGCACAGAAATCTCATGTCTGCACATTCAACATGACAACACGCGCTTGGAGAGTCTGCGACATTGTAGGGTGGTACATATATCACTGGTTCTATATCTCCCGGCCGATGGGACTTGGGCACTGCGTTGTTGTATGCGTCAATGTGTACAAGAGGATATGCCGGGGACGTGGAGCGAAATCCAGACTGAATGATTGGGCGTCTTCAGGCCGTCAAACGAATGCGATCTGACAAAGAGTGCAACTGACCCAGTATTGTCCAGAATAATTAATCCGTCGATGGCCATGAGCAGATGGTGTTGACGGTTATTTACCGTGGGCCCGAGCGCTGAGTTTCCAAGGTCCACCCATACCAGTGTCTGCGAAGGTCCACACGAAACAGCACATGCGGTCTACTATGTCCAGTGTCCATAGGTCCGTTAGGCTTGTGCGGCCAGGCCTGTGCCCCCATCAACTCTTTGCAATTGAAATTTGCATGAACTCTATGCTCTCTATGTACGGCCACAAGATTCGCTCCTACCTAAACCTTGATTCCCCCTGGAGTCTCCAATTACTCTTCATGGACATTGTCACCCAACTCGAACCTTCCGAGGTTTCCGCAGACGACGTCTACGTTGCCATGCCTCCCAATTCAGGGGCCAGCATCTCAAGCCTCAACATATCGAATGTGGATACTGAAGTCTTTGTGAGCTGATCCTTCAGCACACCATCCGTCCACTGGGGATACCAATCTGTAACGGCAAAATATCTCCCAAACATGTACGTTCTATCGCCACCAGACCACCCAATCTTTACGTCCCCCATCTTCCCTACAACTTCCGCATCAAGCGCCTGTCTTTTGACTCCGATATGCTTGCGGAATTCAACCCCAAACTGGAACGGAAGTTCTCCAAGAGACAGATTCTTGCAGAGCGAATTCGTAATAGGCCTCCTCTTACCTTGATTTCGATTTTGAGGGGGTTTGTCAAGCAAATGGCATTCCTTCCGATGCAGGATGAAAACTATGTCGTTCAGATGGTCCTCTCCGGCTTAATGAACAACGAGGTTCCTCGTTGCGTCGCTATCGCATTGATGCGGAGTCCCGAGAAGATAACGAGAGCAAAAGCGGACCCTCAAAGAAGAGAAGATTAGAATCGCACAAAAGCGTTGCTACTTGAGTATCTTGGAGAGCGTGTTAGAGATTTCAAATCCCTGTCTTCTGCGACGTTGGTCGTTTCAATTTTGCTTCTTTCTCGCTTAACTAAGTAATGCTTGTCCAATAGGCGAAGAGAACTGTTCGAGAAGGCTTATGAAATCCAAGAGGGGTTTGTCACCGCGACCTCGAACCGTGCAATGTCCTCATAGACTACGAAGGTCGTATACACATCATTGACTTTCACGTTTCGAATTACAATCACCGCTGCCGGGCCATGAATATTGTGAAGAGCTCGCCGAGTTCGCGGAGAAGATCGACCTGAATGCAATATGAACTTGCAGAACGGAACACATGAATATGCAAGTTCCTCTCGTCTCTCGAATCCTCGTCCTTCGGTCAAGCCTAAGATTCTGTTCTGACCAAATATTAATAAAGGACGGAAGGGTTCAAAGCGTGTTAGGTAATCTATATTTTACCCAATAAAATCATAATATGTACTGTACTGTTCTCAACGCCTACAGCATTAAGTTGTAGACATTTTAGAAACCTCCTCCGCGATGTGATAGTGCATCTTGTATCCGTTCATCTCGTTGACTGAACAGATAGTCAGTAAAGGGTCACTTCAAGAAGTGGGAATTACGAACTCGTCAGTTTTCCCTCGGCGGCAGCCAACTCGGCATCAGGCGCGGTCATGCTGGTGAACCCGATCCGCTCGTTCAGGTTCTCTGTTGCCTTCGCAGACGCGGACTGAACTCTCGTTGCACGGGGTTTGCGGATAGTCTCGTACAGCGCGAGCCCCGCCGTGATGTTCTCGGTGAAGTTGTATTTGTCGGAGAAGATGATGCCGAGTGCCGCGGCGTCTTCAATTGCCTGGCAGGCACCTTGCGACTGGTGGGGCATCATCGGGTGGGCGGCGTCGCCCAGGAGGCAGGCTTTGCCTCTGAACCAGCGCTGGAGAAAACATGAGTTTCGCGTATGAGACAGGACAGAGAAGACGCACATCGTAAGGCTGGTGAACGTAGAGACGCCATGGCATACGCTCGATGGAATTTTTCAGGAGAGCGACACAATCCGGATCGAGCGTGTCGTATCTTCCCTGAAGAATGTCGCCTACCGGCACTTCTTTGAAGGAGAAACCTAGTTGACGATATATTTAACAGACGGGCAACGCAGAAAAGAACGATTTCCTTACCTTCCTCATGATGAGACGTTAGTTCCGTGGGCATAAAGCCTGAGAAGTATTTGTGACCTAGCGAACAGAATCAAGTGAAATCACTTACAATAGAAAGACACGACTTCGCCTCCAGCACATGGCGACATGACGATCTTGTAATATTTGGAGCGGCCGTTCTTGCCCGGAACTCCACCCCAGTATTGACTAGAGCCACACGAGGTTAGGCGGGGAGCTGAGAAAAACCGAAAGGATGTGGACTTGCATTGCTGGTGCGTAAGAGTACTCGACAAGCCCGAACTTTTTAACGTCCTGTGTTAGCACATTGCAGCGGTAGCAGGTTTGGGGAGCCGATTCAATATCTGGGATTACACCCAGTTGGCCCCGGACAACGGACTACACGGCGTAAGTTTGGAAGAGTTATAGAAGCCCGTATCGGCGTACCCGAATACCGTCGGCGCCGATGACTATGTCTGCAGTAACTGTTGCACCGTTCTTGAAGGCTACGGTTCCCGCCTCGGCATCGACAGTGTCACAGCTGAAAAAGAACGTAAGCCGGGTTCCACAACACTGTCTTGAGCGGCGCTAACATATGGTCAATGAAGACTTTGCAAGGTGTGCCCTTCCCTTCCGCCGAAGTGGCGGTCTTAAGCAGTGTAGCGTGCATGTCTTGACGATGGAACATGTTGTAGACGTTTCCCCACTCCTCTTCGTATTTGTCCAGCTTATAGTCGTTCAAGACCTTACCCGTCTCCCATTCACGCATGACGAGGTTCATCTTGAGCGGCGCAGTCAGCAGAGAGTGGCCAGGAAGAATAAAGGGGCGCACCAAGATGACGGGCTTCATGTCAGGGATGTCAACCTCCCACTCGCGAAGCCATTGGGTACCATTAGCAGCGCAGGAGATGGATGCGCCGACTTCGACGTTGAAGTCGCGGCGCTCATAGATATTAACTACAGAAAGGTATCAGTGCCAAATTCAGGAGTGATAACGAGCAAAACTGACCTAAATGACCCGAGCGTCTCAGAGCAACTGCAGCGGCGAGACCACCGAGACCACCACCGACGACGGCGACGCTGAGCTGCTTGAAGTTGGAGGAGGCTGCCATTTCGGATGAGGGACATCTGCATATCTGCTCCCATTTATCAATGAGTTCAAGCAGGCGTTAGTTCCGTTCGTCCTGTGGTGTGGCGGCCGCGATAGTCCGCGGCCGTGACCGCGTCCGATAGTGGATCTAGACGCATTCCCAATTGGGCAATCCGTTTTCCTATCTAGACCACGGCCTTGTCTCGACTTCACTTGCTCTCATCTTGCTCTTTAACTGCCCCAGCGCGTCAGTCTCCCAAAGCATGTCGCGCCCTTTGTCTTACGATCCAAACTCCATCGATGAGCAGCTCGTGTCTCTTCCAGCCGCCCCTCAGGTCACTATCGCCCAAGGTCTTGTCTTGCAACCGCCTCTAACGCGTCGTGGCACGGGTCCCGGGCTGATCGCATTTTTGCCCCCGGATAGCACTTTGAACATCTCCACCAAGTCTGGGGATGACAAGCCGTTAGATCCGGTACCCGTTCAGAAATGGGCAGAGGAGGGATTTGCTGTAGTTGGAGTACGTTCCATCGACACCTAGCCTCTCTGATATCCACCGAAGTTCCGCAGATTACAACAGGTAGCGGGCCCGTTCTAGAAAATCTGAAGAAGGCTGTGGATGCTTTACTTGATCTCAAGGAGCTTGATATCCGTGATAAATTTGCTGTCGCAGGTGAATCTCTTTCCATCGCGTCGACAGGTCTCTTAATTTTTCGCCTTTCTAAACAGTTTACGACTCCCAGGTTCTTCCAGAGGTGCTGTCTGCATTACCGCATGATCCTCGGCTCTTGTGCCTGGTCGTGTATGGTTATTCTTTGGACGCGCCTGCTCCTGTGCCTACACTCGTTTTCCTCCCTTCTGGGCACACAGCTCCTGCCCCTTCAGCCTCCGTCACTGTTTGTAAAATCGAATCCCCCTTCCCGTCTTTCGTTCTTCCCCAGAGCGTCGAGTTCCATGTGGCTGCTGCGTCTATCGCGCACAGTAAGGCCGCCGTATTCTTCAAGAAGTACCTTGGAGGGCCGTGTAAGTTTTTCGACCGTCAAAACATCTCCGCAGCTTACCCAAAATTGGCAAGTCTTCGATCTCGAGGCCATCTGGGAGGAACACACTTACTTCGAGTTCGAGGTTCGGAGTGTTGCGAAGACCATGGGTACGATGGTGGTATGACTTTTCCCGCTCCACCGTTTTCCTTCTTTTACTGAAGGCTGTTATTAGGCTGAGCCATATGTTAACCACGTCCCGACCGTTTGTCCTTTAATTTTTCTTGCTTCTCTTTTCTCATCTCTACCACAGTTGGCTGGAGGTATCGGTCGCAAACAGCTCTCCTCATTTTACCGGTCTGTCTCGGCCTGTCCGCTACTTGCCTCTAAATTAACAAGGCTCTACAATCAGCGATCATTTCATATTCAGGTTTGTGTCTACCCATCGGCAATCTACTTTCCTGAAAATAAAATTCCAACACTAGCAACCCGAGCGACACTGAAATGCAGTCGATTTCGCGGACGGTAGGCTCCGATCGCGTTGTCGGTGTGTTTTTCACCCTTATATGAATTCAAAATTTCAACCACATACCCTGTAGACGAATTTATCTTCCACGCAACGCACGACAGGCAAATCGACTGGCTCCTCCCTGGTGTGCCGCCGACTGGGAAGAAGATTGCCATCCCCATGCTAGGTGTAATAAATATCCGCGGCGACAGGCTCTATCACGGTTAGCAGGCTTCTCTTGTGCAAATCACACGACGTCACAGCGTTCTTTGCAGAACACATTTGGTGGGACCAGGGTACGGCGTGCATGCAGGTCGGGATTATCCCGACGCATGTTCCGTTCGGCAACAAGACGCTTCGCCTACCTATTGCAGGCGTCGAATCCGCAAGACTTCTGATAGACGAGCGAGATTGTCCGCCCAATGAGATGTTAGGGCCCAGTTATGGGCTCAAGGATTGAATGGAGTCGGGTCGCAGCGCTCGCGGCTATAATTATCATGTTCGACCTCTACGATGCCCATCAGTGATTCTATCACAGTCTGCTGATCGAAAGCTGCCAAGAGCAAAGCACAGTGCACTAGAGCGTATTTGCACCGCCCATTTTCTTTTCGCCATCACTCGTAGTTTTTAACCGACCCAAATGATTGATGTGATTTTGATGTGATTCCGGTGTGACACTTGAGTGACTGGATCCGTGTGCCGAGCTAAGTGAAATGGCGCAACTCCGTCAGCAGATTCAACAAGTGACAGCTATCCGGGACGCCGAACAGGGGCATTTTTTTGAACGAGCTAACCAGGAGCGCGATAAATATCGCGAGGATGCCCGGAAATGGGGTGGCCCAGGCAGACAAGGCCGTGTATTTACTTCGGCAGGTCCAGGGCAATATTGAAAATGTGCTGGGGGACTTGGAAGGAGGTATATACTAGACTTATATAGACCTATTAAGTAATACCAAGTTCGTACCCTCTGAATGAGCCTACGGGCAGGCATGGGACGCGACGATCTTAGCCGAGTCACGCCTGCCATATCCGGTTGCATCAAATTTCTGACATGCCACATCAAATTTTTGCCAAGAAAGTCGTTTTGGGGGGTGCAAATACGCTCTACTAGAGCGTATTTGCAGCCCCCAAATCGCCAGTTTGATCCCAAATATGATTGCTGATGCTAGAAATTTGGTGACACCCAAAATGGAAACGGTGACTGCAAGCATACGCCAAAAATGGAATACACACCCTCGCACACCCGTTTTTTTGTATATGTGCACAGGGAGTCTCATACATGCTCTCCAGGCTTTAAGGGAGTTTTCTGCCTTGGGCATGGGCTTGACCTTGAATTGGGCTCAGCAAACGATGATTGAGTCACATCAGTCACTGGTGTCGGCTAAAAACGACAAGTGATGGCAGAAATTCGACCGTCGATTTTGGCGGCTGCAAATACGCTCTACTCACAACAAGTTGAAGAAACTCTCGGCTCAGGTTTTGGAAGTATGAGGAAGCAATTGAGCTGAAGGACCTCTGCGGATCCCGGCTGTTCCTGTTTTATCCACGGGCTTGTCCATAACCATCTTGACTTTTTCCTCGATTTGATCCTCTAATAGCCGTTGACAGACGAGTTGATCTGAATCGATGGCCACCAGCGTACCACACCGTTCTGGAGGCGTGTCCAAACGAGATTCAACCTGCTTTTGCAAAACCATCGTGCTCTGCCTCTCCCAGTTTCACCGTCCGGATAAAGCCTTTGACAGAGCGACGGAAAGCGCTGTACGCACCAGACGCATCGGCGTTTTCTTCGCCTCCACCAGGGAGGCGGCGCCCCCTCGGGCAAGAATACAGCTATACAGTTCTCGCTGTGCAGATGACGGCTTGCTGCATCATGGATCTCGACTACATACTGGCTTTGGAATTTCTCTCATGCCCAATGAAGATGTTCAAGCAATACTCGGGGCCGGTGTGCGCTGACTGTGTACTTGCTCATAGTTTTCTCAGGGCTCCCGGCTAGCTCTATCCTTTCTGGGAATCCTCGCACCCTTATGATACGTCTGTTTTATGCTCAGACACTCTCTGCTAAAATTTTTCGGCCTCCTACTCAACTGATTGCGCTGGGATGACGCTGCTGAGATGAGAAATAAATAAAAATACCACCGTTTGGCGCACTTCAAAAGCGCCACTGCGACACAAGGCTCTCAGGAACTTGCAAGACGCTGGAATATGCATTGTCGCTGCTCGCAACTCGGATAACTCTGTTCGACGATGCTGCATCAGCAACATGACAAAACACTTGTGATCTGGTAACACATCTTTTTTGACTTGTTTGTCCTGCATGAAAAAAATATATCACAGAAATGATGCCTAGAAGCCAATGGAGTATGTCAAGTTTTTTTTTTTGGAGGTCTTGTGGTGTTTTCTGCGGTCCGGCGATCTGGCGTCCTTGCAAGGCTTGCTCAAGCTTGTAGTACAAGCTTGAGCAAGCACCGGCAAGTAAACTGTCACGGTTAAAATCCCGATGCTGCTGGGTCGAAGATCCTATCTCTGGACACTTGCTTCACTGTCTTCAATAAAATTGAAAAGTTACTGCTTGCCGTAAATCTTCTACTCGTGGCTACTGAACATCTGAGTGGTTGAGATCTACGGGTGTACAGTAGGGCTTCTGCTGGCAATCCATCTGTCCCTCAGGCAGCTTCTGCGCGGTCGCTGAGCAAGGCGTTTCCTCCAATCTTCCACAACCACGTTCGCATCGCTGCTTGCTGCAGCTCACACGCTCTCCCACCCCATTCTCGATGCTTTACTCGTCCGAGTCTGCTCGTCCTGCCAAAGATGGTTACATAATCTCGTTTGCTTCCAAAAGCGGTTGAGTGACGTCACCAGTTTGTTCAGCAGCCAATCAGAATTCAGGATTCCTAGTTAGCCTCCTATACTATTTATGCTCCTGCAACGAGCTTGCTACCCCCTCGGTGCACCCACCTCCCTCGGGCTCGCGCCTTGCGTTCAACTCCCGCACTCGCTCTCGGGCACCCACCCCCGCGTTCACCAGTGCATA
>JARGXW010001404.1:0-22469 GCA_029204085.1 Mycena sp. CBHHK59/15 | reverse complement strand
AAACGTCTCTTTACCGCTACGCAGGTCTGTGAAATGTGCACCACCGCGGATTGGTTCAACTTAGTGTCTTTGTGACAGACACAGAATTCAAACAGGGCCTCGATCGTAGCAACCGGTGGATCTTCATTCGTTCAAACACATAGTACGCTTCGTCTCTTCCCCGAAATCGGATTACTAATATGTCACATTCAAGCATTCCCCGCTCAACATACCTCAGCTCCGGGGCTCATAACACTTACCCCATCGACGTTGTTCTTCACACCACTCATGTCTTCTAACCCTAAGATTGAAATGACTCTCAGTGACCTTCGAAGGGTCAAGAAGAAGAGTGGTATTTTTACCGCTCTGTCCATTCGCTGGATGGACGTGGATGGCAACTTGAAGGAGGAAAAGTTTCGGTGGGTCGGCGGGCGGGACGAGCTTTTTGCACGACTCGTGGGAACAACTGATGGAAAGCGATGGATCCAAGCCTAGGTCTGCTTGGAATGCCCGATCTCTATATATGTAGCTCTAGTATCTTTGCCTTATAGGGTACTGTTTTTAGTGCCGGTTTGCATACCGGTGTGCAAACAGTTGCTTTACAAACCGGCTTTTGGCCCGTTTCTCAAAACGGCCGGTTTTCAATTCATAGAGCCGGGGCAAGGTGGGCCGAATTTACATTCAAATCAGCGAATGTGGAGTTGACAATCGACTGAAACGTTCCCTGGAGGCTCAAATAACACCATAAAGCGGGTAAGGCCGACGAGCGGCAAGGCCCGGTAACACTTTGGTTGGTTTAAAGATGGTAAATAAAGCTGTAATGCCAGTGAGCGGCGCTGCGGCACGGTCGGCGTAGTACAATCAATCATGGCTGCACTCTTGAGAACTGCTTTCGGGGCTCAAATGCAGTGGGTGGTGCCAACGGGCGACACGACCCGCCATCAGGAATCGCACTTCCTGAGCCATAATGCTTTTGAATCAACAACTTCGACCCAATAATATTATGAGATTTTATGGCAGTGGCCCGAAGCTCGCTCGGTCGACGCTGACGCGTCGACCAGCTCGCATTGGGCCGCATTTGCGCCAGTGGGTTTTTTTATGACTTTCCATACATATTTCCGCAGATATTACAACAACCTAGGCTAGAGGGAAGATTGAGATCAAGGATAGGAAGGTTCACTTGTGTTGGCCACCCAGCACCTGAGGACAGTATAAATGCTACAAAGTCCAGTAAATCCCTGAACCGAAAGTGCACAGGTTGCCCAGAAACTTTGTGAACTCCGTGAACTCTCTGTGAACTGGACTTTGTTTGGTCAAGCGTGCTGGAGAGACCGCATTTCCTTATCTCTGGAGGGATTTTCCAGGTAGCGGGAGGCTGTTTTATTCCTAGTACTAAGATAATACATGTATTACGATGATGTAGTGAAGAAAGAATACGATAAAATCTCAACTACCAAGCACGCTACTCGGCGGACACCTGTGAGGTGGAGCCGGGCGTACGTGAAATTTCTTATATACATATGTTCTCACAAAGTCCGGAGGGGTTTGGCAACAAAAAAAGCGGCAGCTCAGGATAAGTTAATCCCCAGCTCAACTGTTAACACCTAACACGCAGGATTGAGGGGCCCACAAGGAAGCCCAGTCTGAGGTCGAAACGAAAAATGAAGGATCGAAGGAGACATGGTGAAAGAGAAAGCAAGCTGCTCTTAATAAGTACGTTGCAATTGTGGGTCATCGCTAGCTCGCCTGGGCAAAGCTTGGAGAACATTCCAGAGGCAGCATAAGGCAGCACAAGCGGGATTATGAGTTGCAGTTCGCGTATCAAGGTCTCACGCAAAGCCGAAAGTTGGCCGGCGCATTTGGCAGAGAGAAAAGGTGCTTACGCAAAAAGTGCTGACGAAAATGTGATGCACGGCCAAAAGCAAAAATTAGGGCTCTCTAAGACCCAGTAACTTACGTTACCGGGAATGAACCAGTTCTCTGCCTGCCAGCCCCATTTCCCCCGGAATTTGACAAAAATCTGAAGAGCAAAAGCGGTCATTTTCGAATTCTCAACCTAGAAATATCCGGAGCCAACACCCCGAAGAAAATCCACAGCTTCGAGGCCGTACGGCGTAAATCCAGTGCGCGAGGAAAAAAATCACCGAAAGAAGGGAAGAATTGTGTTTCTGCCCCCTATTTCAGGTTAGTTTCCAAACATGTTTATAAACGGCCGTGTTTACATACCAGACCCAAAAACCGCTTTCTATTGGCTCAGGAATTAAAAACAGCACCCTGTTGCCTTATAAGTGTATCAATTTGCTGTTTACGGCTCGGGAAATACCGGCCACTTCAAACTCCGAAAGTAGAGCACCATCCTTGCTTTGCTCTTTCCCCACTTTCTTTCCCTGCGATTGTTTTTTAATGCGTATCAATAATCATATCTGCGACTGCAGCAAGTAATAAACCACCGCCTTGTGAGCCTCCATATACCCGAGAAGTTACTATGAACTCACCTCAGGCTCATTGACCCCAAGCGCTCGCTTTGAGACTTGTTATCATCTTTGTTTCAATATGTTTTTCTCTCCCGAATTATTAGCAAGACGTGATAGTGGATTTGGCCTTCTATGGTAATCTACCGTTCTGACTGGGTTGGGACCGGCCTTGATCTCCGCCATTCATTACTCAGGCTAGCCGCAACCCTTGGCTCCAAATCGACCTTCAAAAAACTTCCCAAGCGATCAGTATTGACTGCAGACATCTCACAGCTGTGTGGTCTAATTGCTGAGCCTTCAGAGCCTTTGGCCTTGCGGTAAGAACATGTGGTTACATTTTTGAATGTTGCTTATTTTAATTCTAGTCTTTCGAGTAATCTTATGATGGGGGTTGCCCGGTAAGAGAATTTGGCCGGCTCACCTAATGCTTCCAAGCCACCATCTATTATTCCAGGGTCTACAAGGGTACATTTTTTGTCTTCCATAGCAGTGCCAACGGTTTACTTATGCTTTTCAGTCAAACAAGAAATCTTTATGTCAGACATAGCGAGTTGTGTTACCTCCCTAAAAAAGGTGGTGCAAGAAATGCAATCCATTGCTACTATGGGAGCGCAACTACAAATGGCCCAGCCCACTGCTAGGTCTGGATCTTTTCGTCACTCTTGCGTGATCTAATCTAACTTACAGAGTCTCTGCGTTGACCTTGGCTGCAGATCCCAAAGCCGCCTATCTCATTGATTTCGATGCTCTCGTCGCCGTAAGCACGTCTGCTGATCGGTATGCGCCTGTTCCCATTATATGCAGGACTGGGACGAATACCTTAATATTGGAGGTTGGTCGGGCTTTCCGGATGTGCCATCACGACTCACTTGCATTTTTTGAAGAAAAAGAGCTCTTGGAGGAAGAGGATGCCGATGACGTCTTCGACCCCAAAGCCAAGGAGAAAAAGCTAAACCGAAAACCGAAAGCTCCCCGGCCTGTGGACTCGGAGAATGGCAGAGCAGACATGTACACTTTGAAGGAGCACCACGATCACTTGCTTTCGAATTCATTTGACCTCTCGTTCAACGGAAATGTCGCTGGCATGGATCCCTCTTCTTCGCAAGCGGGCGGGGGTTTCGCAATGGACGATATGTTTTTGGCTGCCTCGGACGTGTTGGATATTGTCGACGGCCTAGGTGACGACCTGGCGAAGGAACTAGGAGATGGCTGGGGCATCTTCCCTGATAATGGAAAGTGAGTGTCGAACCTGGCCCTACGTTTTATACAGGTATATGACATCGCTCAGCGCCATGGAGCTCGACATGCCTCTGGGCAATGCAGGAGACATCGCTATGGATTTCGATTTCGGTCCTAGTGCCCCCTTTGATTCAAGCGCCGCGGATGCGGAGCCTCACAGAGATGGATCTGTCCTTCCCAGTACCCCCCGAAGAGAAAGGCAAGTTTTCTCTTATTCATTCGCCTGTATCTCATCCAGAGATAAATAGGCGATGTCTGGTTATGATAAAGGTTGGTCACGCACTCGCGGGATCTACTGTAATAATGCTGACCTATCCCAGAAAATGTTCCTCCTTCCACTCTGCGTCGGACTCCTATCCCCCTTCGTCCTTCTCTCAGCCCTGCAACTTCTTTTTCTCGCATGCTTTTGTCTCAAGATCTTGATCAGGACCAGCCGCAGCCGCTGCTTGATGTCACCACTCACAATCAGAATCAAGGAAATCGGGGTATCAAGAAAGTGAAAAAAACCCGGCTGCTTCTCGACGCACGAACTGAATTGACTGACGAGGAATTGAAGGTTTTGTTTTGTTGCGATGTCTGCAGTTTCTGGCTTGACCATCATACTTCGCTTAGGCGGCGCGTGCACAGTACTTACAAGGCCAAGGCGCACTGAGACGTGAAATGGTTCAGAAAAGGTTCGAGAAAGATGGTAGCAAATTTTTGGAGGATATGATGTGGAGTGTACCAAGAGGCGGTAATACCGATTGCTTCTGCAACCTCTGCTGCTAAATGGCTACGAACAGTTCAGGCCGAAGCATTAGTCGAGTTCTGGCAGGAGAACTTCAAGGTTCAGGTTGAAGCTCGGACTGGAGCTCTTGTAATCCATCCATCTGGTACGACAATGTTATAGCCTTTTGCCTGTTGTGGATATTTATTTCTGTGCTGTAGACCAGCCCCCTACCAAACGTCGTAAGATAAGAGAGTTACCAGATACCGACGACGCAGCACTAGCACAAGAACCGGGAATTGAGATAAGGGAAGACCTGTTTGCCAACGACTTCAACATGGCAATGGATGATATGAACGTCGACCTTAGGATCGGAGGTAAGTTCAGACACGAAACTTAATACGCACAACTATACCCGATTCGACAACAGGTGATTATAACGATGGCCATAGGGAAGAAGGCTCTACCCACAGACATTCATCTGAGGCAGGATTTATCTCCCAATCTCTGGGCATGACTCACCCAGCCGTGTAGGAACCTGGACAAGGCCGCCATCTCTCCCGTCCACAATCAGTCTTCGGAAGTAACTTCGATATTGCTCCACACAACCCTCCTTCAGGATCCCAAAGAAGTTCTCTCTTTCCGTGGGATAATGCTGGCGGAGGTTCCTCAAGCGCAGGGGGCTTTGGTCCAATGGGAGGAAGTGACCACATCAATGTTGATCGAGCCGAGATTAAAATGAGAGGAAGCTCCTTGAGTCGCAGAGAGAGCTCGCTTATTCCGAGTCAGGTCGGAAGTGCGGCAGACGGCTTGGATTTTTCTCCTGGGTCCAGAACGAACTCCCAGGCCTTTGGAGAGGACTACGTATTCGATGGTATGTCGAATTATTGCTCCGTTAATGCATAACAATACAGCAATGGGCGACAGTGGATAACCCGCCGAATGACCCCACCGCCGTTGATTCGCAGCGCTCGGACATGAACCTCATTACTCTCGAACGGAACTCGTTTAATTTTCTCGAGTGCGTTCAAGCGATATGCATTGATCCCTGATTCGGGCCTCATCGCCTCGACAGATATGTCCGGATGCAGCTTCAAAGTCTCCCAAATTCAGTTACTGATCTCAGGTTTGATGCCGTTGTCCCAACGGCGACAAGTACACGACACGTTGCGGCCGCTGCTTTCTATCACTGCTTAGGTTCGCTCTTCCCTCGCTGCCCTGGATGACACTCACTCGCTGATAGTCCTGGCGACCAAAGATCTGCTTCACTTGAAGCAAGTGGAGCCATACGGTTCGCTGTCCATCACGATAAGTTGAGAGGGAAATGAATAGCAAATGTCTTTGTTGTACAAGATCGATTAGTGCTGATGTAATAAGGTTAAACATGAGTGAGACCATATTTCGAGGGTTCACATTCACGGATCATCGACGGCCGCTATACAGACTAACCAGGCACTCTCAAACTGCTGCTCCGTGCCACTTTTCGGCTGCCAGTGTTGCTTAATACGCCCTTGTGTCGGTTACATCTGGGTTACCTCTTACTTTTGGCCCATCTCGCAATCGACCCTATCAAAGTAACATGGCTTCTCCTGCCGTCCAAGCTGCCCGTGCCGCTCTTGCGAGCGTTGATTTGTCAAATTACGATCCGGAACAGTCGAGGCTTATGGACGAGAGGTGTATACTCGTCGATGAGGAAGACAACGCTATCGGTGCCATGGACAAGAAAACTTGTAGGTATTCGATGTCGTCGTGTTGGAAAACATGTTGAATCTTGTGAAGGTCACCTAATGGAGAACATAAACAAGGGCCTGTTACACAGAGCGTTCTCTGCGTTTGTCTTCCGTCCGTCCGATGGCAAACTGCTCCTTCAGCAACGTGCTTCTGAGAAAATAACTTTCCCTGATATGTGGACAAACACATGTTGCTCCCATCCGCTCGACGAATTTGCGGCGGAGAAGGTGGAGCAGGACCAGCTGGGCGTGAGGGTTGCGGCTTCGCGGAAACTCGATCATGAGCTTGGTATACCGCAAAGTCAAACGCCAGTCGACCAATTCCAATATCTGACGCGTATACACTATCTCGCGCCCTCGGACGGAATGTGGGGAGAGCATGAAGGTGGTTCTGATACACTCGTTGCGTTTTAAACCTAACCAGCCTCCCCATAGTTGATTATATCCTATTTCTCACCGCGGACGTTACCGTGACCCCAAACCTCAATGAAATTCGGGACCACAAATACGTTGACAAGGCAGAGTTACAAGCCATGTTCGATGAGCCACGTACGTTTATCGGCGCAGAAATGCTCATATTTGTTAACTCTTTTCCAGGTAATTCATTTACTCCATGGTTCAAGCTGATTGCCCGAGACTTTCTCTTCGGGTGGTGGGATGAGCTTTTTAAGCACAAGGATGCAGACGGCAAAGTTTCGGCGAAAAGCCTTGCGGGTATAGTGGATGGATCGAAGGTGGTCAAGATGGTGTAATATAGTGTACTTTTGATTTTAAATCGAACCCCTACACCCCCCTAGAATAATATTTTGGGTCCATCACACCTTTGAAGACGTAGAGTTCTCGTCTAGGTCCCATACCGAGAGAACCGAGAGGCCCCCCTCTCGCCATAGGAACAGTCGCGTTCAAATCAAAACCCATTTCCGCAATCGCTTTTAGTGCAAGCATCAAGAAATAGGGCGGTTGGACTGTGTATCGTCAGACAGAGCTCATATGTCTTGTAAAAATCCTACCTCCTGTTCCACCGATTTCTCTCTTGACTTCCACAGTATGGATGTCGCCTGTCTGATGGACCTCAACTTGATTGGGTAAAACTGATCTCAGTTGGGGGCCAAACGACGCCGCAATGTGGTGGGGAGGATTTATCAACGTTCTACAGGTGTATGCTCAACAGCTTGGATGGATAGAATGGGCGAACCCACATTCGTCGTCCACCGCGCGAAAGGTAACCAGAAAAAAACTAGAATCGCTGTCAGAAGTCGTGACTGCGAAAATCAATCTAGGCGTCTTGAAAGCGGGGTCAGCTGATGGGCTAGAACTCGAACAGATCTTGAAGTTGAAACACTGACTGTGGTGGTGCAATTGGTAGACGTCTGAAAGGTGTAACCCTGCAAACAACCATGGAAGGATAAAGACTGATGACGAATATAATAGACCTTACCCGCTTCGCGAACAGTGCAAATAATTCCCGAATCAGCTTCCAAGCTCTGTGGAGAGATATTCGTCAGAAAAGTCAAGGTCATATTATAGGCATACACACATTGCAGTGTCAGGCCCACTCATGTCCCAAGGAGCGTTTCTAAACTTGACCTTGCAGGTGCCATATCCACGGGATACCTCTGAGTCTATGCCATGATGCCAAATGGAGAATATTTTTTCTTTGAGTTCCTTCAAGGCTTTTGGTATGATATTCTCCAACAGCAATTCACTATCGCCTTTGAAAGTCACAAACATATGGTCTAAAGACTTAACATGAGCTCTTGCATATGACGCGGATCAGAGAACAGAACAAGAGAAAAGCACGAACACGCCACAATTCCTGGGTCAGATTGTTGTGATATTTGGTTTGAAGTCGTTGGGTCAACATAATCCGTGGGTTTCGCCCTCGAATTGACGCGCTTCCTAGCTTGCACAGGTTCTGCATGTGGAGGAGCAGCTTTTGGGACAGGTGCAGCTGCAGGTGCGCCGGGTTTCTTCAGTGCAGATTTCAACGGAAGCGGTGTTGTCGCAGCCCGACGACTGTGTTTAGGCCGATTTTTGCCGTGCAGCGGCTGTGGCTGAGCTGCGGGAGGAGTCTCCAGCATTGACGCCGGGGGTATGAACGGCGTGGGCGCCTGGGCCGGCTGAGCAGGTGCGTAGATTGGCATGTATCCAGTGCTCGGACCTGCCTGACCCAACATCGGGGTCTGCTGAGGATGTTGAGCATACTGGGGGGTATAGTAATACGGATAGGACATGATAGAGGAAGGAGGCGCTTGAGTGGCACACAAGAGAGTTGAACTCGTGAGCCATGAGGCTGGCCCGGGGATCACGCTCTGCGTAATCGCAGGTAATCGCAGAAAATCGCCCTTTTATTTTCCAGGGAAAGCGGGAGGTCGTAGCACCCCAGCTGCAGACGGGGGCCGTGTCGGGTTCAATACCAGTGACGGTCGGCTCTGCAGCAGGCCGCAGTCGTTGTACTGCTTGTGTACTGCAGTAAATGAGCCTGCGTCGCGTGACTCACTCCATCTTCAACTCCGCGACAATCCGAGGATGTCCTCCACTTTTTTTACCTGGCTGCGCTCCCCGGCTGCGCGGGAATACTTTTTCAGTGCGTCCGCTCTTCCCCTTTCTATTGTTCCTCTGGCTCACAGTCCATCTCAGGTACACACTTTTGGGGGCCTGTTAGCGTCGTTCACTCCACCTTTCGTCTGTTCTAACTTTCGGGTCTAGGTAGCCAACTGGGGTCTCCCCATTGCTGCATTAACAGACTTACGGAAAGATGAAGAAGTCATTTCCGGCGCAATGACGACCGCCCTAATGTCTTACTCGTGAGTCGAAGCAGCCTTACTTCGACGCGTCTCTGACCTCTGCGCCCCCAGCATGGTGTTTATGCGTTTCGGTTCGTCGAGAATCATCGATTGCCCTTCCTTTAGCTCAATATGCCCTGCAGCATGGCGCGTCCAACCACGCAATTACCTCCTGTTTGCATGCCATTTCACGAACGCAACGGCACAATCAATCCAGGAGGCGCGTTTCGTGAACTACTGGTACAACGGTGGTAGAGAAAAAAAGCTTGGTGTTACACTCGAGGACGTCGCGGACAAGGCAACAGGAAAAATAACAGAGGCTGTGAAAGCAGCCCAGGACTTGAAAAAATAATACATATATTTCGTCGCCTGCCCGACGTAGACATCCTAACGTACAGCAGATTTCTTGGTCACCAGAAACCGTCGTCTGCGTCGCCACCCTTCTTCTTGCCTTTGCTCTGTGCCAAAGCTTGCTTCTCGTACATCTCTGCGACCTGGTGGGAATGAGACACATGGAGGCCCATAGCGAGGAATGCTCTTACCTGCTCGGGTCCAGTTGCATCCTCTGCGGACTTGTCATCCCGTATCTTGAGGAATCGAGGAAACCGGAGAGAAATCCCTCTTTCTTCAACCTTTTGCGTCATCAGCAAGACAACCCGAACTTCTGGAGGAGAACCTCACCAGCCCTTGTGCCGCTGTGTATATCGGGCTCAAGCTCAGGTCGGCGGTCAACACTTCCCACACGATCTTGGGCTCAAACCAAACATCCGGCTTCGCACCCCCGACTTTGATATCACCCCGCACTTTGGTGAGCTCCAGAGGGTTGAGGACGTCAAAATGCGATTGCAGGATTTCTTCGCTGAAACCAGTTCCGATTTTGCAAATTGTTTGGAATTCTTCCGAGTCACTGTCATAGCAAGCCAGGAGAAAGGCGCCGTACACGTTGGTACGCTTGCCCTTGCCGTAGTATCCACCGATGACAACGAGATCTAATGAATCACCGACGCCGGCCAAGTAGTCCTTCTTCAGCTGTTACCATCTCTGTTAGCAGTGCTATATAAGTTGGATACGTTGACGCACTTTGAGCCAATTCACACTACGTCGGCTGGGCTCATAGAAGCTGGCGTCAGTCTCCAGCATTTTCACCATGAGCCCTTCGCAGCCGTCCTTGACGCTCTGTTCTAGGAAGGTCTGGATTTCATCCGTAGTCTCACTATCCGAAGACTTGGCGAAATCAAACTCTCCGGGAACGACTTGGAAGTGCTCTCGCAGAAGCTCGCGACGCTCATGTAGCGACTTCTTGAGCAAAGGCTGATAAGGAGTTCAGAGTGGGAAATAAGGTGACTACAAAAGTAGCTTACCTCGCCATTGAGATACAACAGATCGAAAGCGAATAGACAGACGCGAACTTGAATATCCTCCACCTTGACATCCTTGCGTTTTCGTCGGCTCAATTCCTGGAATGGCATAAGCTTTCCTGTAGTCCGGTCAATAGCGACAGCCTCTGCGTCCAGGACGAAAGACTTGGTCGAGTCCTTGATACACTGTAGAAAAAATAATGCATTAACAGCAAGCTATCAGACACTCGCAACACCCACGGTCGGAAGCTGCTCCACGAGATCAGGGTACTTCTTGCTCATGTCTTCAGAATTTCTGCTGAAGACGCCGACGGTGCCGTCCTCCAGCTTATGGACCTGAAAGCCAGATCAGAGTTTTGAGCATATATTCAGGTCTAGCGAAACAAACCTGGGCACGTTCACCGTCGTACTTGTATTCGCATGTAAACCGCTTGTTCTCGAACCGGTCAAGCACTTCCCCGATGGCTTTGGTAGGCTTAGCAAGCATGGGTTTCAGCGGTACGCCGGGCGATAATTTACAATGAGCCCGCAGGTCTTCAATTCCATGCTTGAGTAAAGCAGGAATGACTTCGTCGTACGAAGGCAGTTCACTGTTATTGCGTTGAATAGGGTCCTAGAGCTGGGCGGTACAGAACGTACCTGTAAACCGATTTGATGGTCTCAGCGCCTTCTTCCAAACGTCTTGTTAATTTTTCTTTGCTCCACTTTTTACCAGCTAAAAATATTGTTGGCGATAATACCTAGAGGAATAAGAAAATGAAGCTACCTCGGTCTTTCTCCGCAAGCACAGCAGCATGAGCGAGGGCGACAACGACAGATCGCTCTGCGTTTCCGATACGCAGCTTGCCTTCCAGACTGCGCACGATGTATTTAGCCTCAAAGTCCTGGCAGGCTGCGAGGAGCTTCGTGATAATTGAAACCTTCTTAGCTTGCGACTAACCGATAATTGGTGGTCAGAGAAACATTGTACAAAGCAAATGCTGCCCTACCGAGTGGCCAGAAGTAAGAGCAATGTCTCGCAAATTTGAAAAGACAAAAGACAGCGTCAATGGTTTCGGTTTGAAGAGGGTCTTTTGGCTGTTCTTGGAGTTCTGACAGCCCCGCACATCAGTCAAGTTCAGAAGAGGTAGATGCACAAACCATCGCGACGAGCCCAAGATCACCCTCCTTTTTGAGATCAGCCTTAATGACAGCGACACTTCGTCCTGTTGATTCCCCGATAGCCTTTATAAGAAGGCTCTCTCCTATCCCTAACTCGACGCCAATGTAGTCTGGGCTCAGCTACATGACCATAAGGAACCTCCAAGACGAATAAAAGGGCGACGCACTCGGTTGATACAAAGATACACCGCCTGTAGAAGCGATTTGGAGTCGCCTTCTGCGCTCCGCTGAATGACAAGGTAAAGAAAGGATGTGAGAAGGGCTGTTTTCTCCAGTCGCTTTGTCGTGGCTTCGATCAGAGCAAAAGTCTTGGTTAGGGCAGCATAGGGAACTCTGCGGCTCAGGAATCGGTAAACGTCAAACTCATTCAAAGAGGAAAGCACACGGATCTCCAACTTTCCACCCGCCCTTGACGTCGACGTCCTCTCTCCTTGAGAGTGCCGCTTCCGCGCTGTGAATATAGCGTTTGTTCAGTTTCCACGCAGGTGTCTGTGCGTACACGTACATCTTCGAAGCAACGCCTGTATCATCGTCGGAGTCCACCTCCTCGTCCGCGTCAATCTCGTCCTCGCCTTCATCCGCGCTGGCTGCCAAGCCGTCAACTTCCTGGTCGGACTCTGCCTCCTTCTTGACAGGTTCCGTCGCTTTCTGCTTGCCTTTGCCTTTGAGCGAGCTTTTTGGAGGCGAGGAAAGGGGTTTGGAGTCGGAAGGAGGCTTCTCACAAGCTGTAGGCGCGTCTAGAGATGGACTCACACCCGAAATCGTACAAATACTGACCAGAGGTGGGTTCGTCATCCTCGGCGTCTGAATCAACGATCCTCCGCCGTTTCACCCGTGGGCCACTTTCTGTCACAACACCGTCAGAAATGCCGAACTACCACGCGGAAATCGTACCTAGTACGGGCTCTTTGCGTTTCGACGAACTGGCTTCTTCCGCTGCGTGTACGGTCAGTTTCGGGCGATCGCACGCGACATGGCACCTCACGTTTTGGAGGTTCCTCCGTGTCGACATCCATCTTCATCTCATCGGCTTTCGGCGCGTTGGGAGGCGTGTTCTTGGGTTGCTTCTTGCCACCCCACATCTCCGCCAGGCTGGATTGTTGAGCAGGGGCGGGTTTCATGGATTTCGGCATGTCGAAGAATTTACCTGTGAGGTCAGGTGGTCAAGATGGACGAAGTAAAGCGAGACTGGGTCTCACCTAGTGTTTGCTGACGGCCCATACGAGACATGGTTCCTTGAAGGACGCGACTGTATCGAGCAAACATATATACACAACACGAACACAAAAGTGATGACTCGACGAGCAAAGGTAAAAAACAAGGAGATTGGACAGACTCGGAAGTCGCTTACAGAATGCAACGACCCAACCGTCGTTCGCAGAGTAAACTGTATTTACTGCAAATTTACTGTATAGCAAACTCGAAAGGTTTAGTGATTATTTCAGCCTCTTAGACTAGAACTGGACGTCCCAATAGCGAGCACAAGCTACGGTTCGGTTACAAGTAACCTTGCGAGTACACCAGACGATGAAGAGGGACTGCCCTTGAACCATTTACGGCAAATGCCGGAACCTATACAGCTGCAAATTAGGTTTGTTGTTCGGCGCAAACAAGCGTCAACACTCCCTCAAAAGTCACCTCCTCGTCGCCGACGCCCTCAAGACCGCAACCATGGCCGACCAGGTTGGCTCCCTGCTCTTTTCACTTCTCCCTCCGCTAAGCCGTCCTCCAGATCGAAAAGGCGTACCAGAAGCAGCCCATCTTCCAGAATGCTAAAGCTCGGGGTGCGTCACGTCCTCCTGGACCTCATCGGGATGCTTATTTCGACATCGTGTAGGCGGTAAGAAGATCTCCACAAAGGAGAAGCGCTGGTACAAGGACGTTGGTCTGGGCTTCAAGACCCCCGCAGAAGCCATCAATGGCTCGTACATTGGTGCGTGCTTCGTTCATGCTGCCCGACACCCTACTGACGCAGTTGCAGACAAAAAATGCCCCTTCACTGGTGACATCTCTATCCGTGGCCGCATCCTGACTGGCAAGGTTGTATCGACGAAGATGACCCGCACAATCATCATCCGGAGAGATTACCTCCACTACATCCCAAAATACA
Source organism: Mycena sp. CBHHK59/15 (assembly GCA_029204085.1). Classification (NCBI taxonomy): domain Eukaryota; kingdom Fungi; phylum Basidiomycota; class Agaricomycetes; order Agaricales; family Mycenaceae; genus Mycena; species Mycena sp. CBHHK59/15. The sequence continues at coordinate 8,926 of JARGXW010001404.1, read as the reverse complement.
GTGCGTAGGGATTTCATCCGCCTCCTCTGTACTGACTGGGCCATAGACCGTTACGAGAAGCGGCACAAGAACTTGGCCGCCCACGTCTCGCCCGCATTCCGTGTGGAGATTGGGGACACTGTCACCGTTGGTGAGTAGTGCTTTATGGAGTCTGTTCCATGCTAACGTGCTGCAGGCCAATGTAGACCACTGTCCAAGACGGTTCGGTTCAATGTGCTGCGGGTGTCGAAGAACAAGGCTGCGGCCAAGTCGTTTGGCAAGTTCTAGGGACTGCAGCTACATACGTTCTATGCATACTTCCATGCAATACATGACCATTCCATGCTGTGTGATTCAGCTGTGATTCTCGTGTGCGCGTGCCAGTTGGCGCTGAATCAATACTCGCCAAGCTCATCGGCGTCTAGGCTAAGCGTGAACAAACAACGGAGTTGCTTCCCACCAGTACTTGGGCTTCAGAGTTCCATGCCTACGCTCCTTTCTGTATTCACTTCACGGCTCTCCAAAGCAAGGCCTGCCTCGCCCCAACCGTCCCAGATGGGCCAGCAGCCGTCCAAGAAGGCAAAGAAGGGCGCAAAGGACAAGGATGTCGACCCGACCCATGACTCCCCTTCCCCAGACACCACCCCAGACGATACTTCCGAGAGCACGCCCCAGGCTAGTCTCTCCCGTGCAACAGGCTCGACCGCAGCCAATGGCTCGGACCCGCCGCCACTCCCAAACGGCGCTCCATCCATCAGCGTGTCGGACCCAGAAGGCGCGCCAGTCTCGCCAGGTGCGGCTACGTCACGGTCCCCGGGCTCGCCCCAGCTCTCAAAACCCGCCAACCTGAACGATCAAACGCCCTCTGGGTCCGCGTCTCCTCCCCATGCGTCACCAAAGCCGTCACCCGCTCCCCTTGATATCCCCATCACGCAGACCATCCTCTCCAACTCCACGCCGTTCAGCCCGGGTTCCGCGGCCAGCAGCAACCCCCAGGCGGAGGTCGTGGGCAACGGTGGTGGAAAGGACAAGATGAAGCAGTTCGACGTCGACGACATGATCTCGCGGCTGCTCGAAGTGGGCTACACCGGCAAAGTCAGCAAATCTCTCTGTCTGAAGAACACAGAGATCACTGCCATCTGCCTCGCCGCGCGCGAGGTCTTCCTCAACCAGCCCACCCTTGTGGAGCTGTCGCCCCCCGTCAAAATCGTAGGTGATGTGCATGGGCAGTACTCCGACCTCATCCGACTGTTCGAAATGTGCGGCTTCCCGCCCGCAGCCAACTATCTCTTTCTCGGAGACTACGTAGATCGGGGCAAACAGAGTCTCGAAACCATACTCTTGTTGCTTTGCTTTAAAATCAAGTATCCCGAAAACTTCTTCCTGCTACGAGGGAATCACGAGTGTGCGAATGTGACGCGAGGTAACTCGCTCTCCGCTTAATCCTGATAACGATACTCACCTTATCTAAAGTATACGGGTTTTATGATGAATGCAAACGGAGGTGTAACATCAAGACGTGGAAAACCTTCATTGACGTGTTCAACTGTCTCCCCATCGCCGCCATCGTCGCATCGAAGATATTCTGTGTGCATGGCGGCCTCTCGCCCTCCCTCCATTCCATGGATGACATCAAGCGCATACAGCGGCCGACGGATGTACCTGATTACGGTCTCCTCAACGACCTGCTCTGGTCTGATCCATCCGACACAGCATTGGACTGGGAGGATAACGAGCGTGGTGTCAGTTATTGCTTTGGCAAGGGCATAATCAACGACTTCTTGGTACGGTACGACATAGACCTGATATGTCGGGCGCACATGGTGGTGGAAGATGGATATGAGTTTTGGAACGACAGAACATTGGTCACTGTGTTTAGCGCGCCTAACTATTGCGGCGGTAAGCTTCACCGTTTTTGAGGAGATGTTATCTCAACGGTTTCCTTCTCCAGAATTTGACAACTATGGTGCATGCATGAGGTTATATCCATTCAACGTCGTTTGTCGCATGCTCTGACGAATTTCCGCAGTGTCTCAGAAGACCTATTATGTGCTTTTGAGCTGCTCAAGCCGCTGGATGGTGCTGCACTCCGCAAGGAGATGACGAAAGTAAAACGGAAGAGGTGAGTCTCTGTTTCCGATGCGCGTGCGCGTGGCTCATCGGTCCAAGCAGCCTGATGGTTGCAGCTTGACCAATCCTTGCCGACGAACCCCACTTATCATATACGAATATAATATCCGCGCTTGCGACTTTATGGTCGGGCTTCGTTATACTGCCCTTCCGGGAGGTTGGGACTGGTGTTGGGTCTTCGACGAGGGTTGTTTTGCGGTGACGGGGATCGGTATGGAGGGTCCGGTCATCTCAAAAGCAGCTCCATCTCCCCGTGGTGTGCTTTCCTCTTTCATGTTCCCTCTCTGTCTTGTGCTCCCCTCCTTTGAGACTACAGACTCTGTACAATGTTTTTTCCTCGGGTACTCTGCAGATCATTCTACGTCTTGCTATCTAATAAGTCATCGCGATTGCTGCCTTAAAAGGCGTACCTACAACCCTGAAGAGGGGCGAGTATGACGTCGTTTGTCTAGCATGTCGTAAACCAGCACTCCAAACGCGGCTACAATAACTGCGCACCCCACGACGCCGCCCAGTGTCACCGCCTCCACACCGGCACCAAAGATGACGTCGGAGACGAAGACCAACACGATAGTGAGGAGATTGCCAACAGATGTTATGATAGGGCCCCACACACCCAACAGAACCTAAGACGTGAAAGGTTGAAGCGGAAAGACAGGAAATGATCCAAGAGATGCATACCATAAAGCCTGCGTTGAATACTACACCGCTGAGCGCGATGCCCACGATAGTGAACACGGTTGTGAGGTTCCTAGGAAACAGAAACAACTCTATGCCAGAGTAATGCAGGAGCGGTAAAAATATCCAGAGCACCCCTAGGGTGCACAGGCCGATCGCCGACGTGAGCAGATTAGGGTGGAGGCCAAAAGGCGGGGGGTAGACCGCATCCTCCGTGTCTAGTGTGATGTTCGGGGGCTCGTACTGTATGTCTTGGCCATCCTCTGTGGACGTCAGGTGTTCGTATGCGGTTTCTTCTATGAGCTCGGGGTCGGACGGGAGCGCGGCGTATCTCTTGTAGAGCACCTGGTACAACGCGTAGCCGACGGACGCGATGAGCGTCAGCAGGTCGCCGACGAGTGGCGCGGACGGCTTGAGCGACGCGCGCTTCTCCACGGGCGCCGCGTCGGCGTTCGTGGATGTGCTTCCGCCGTACACGACGATGAGCACGCCGATCGTGGCGAGCGAGACGGCAAAGAACTTGCGGGGCTCCCACTTGAATCGAAAGGTCATCAAGTACGCGAAGAATGCGTTCGTGTTCCAGATGGCTTGGGGGATTCTCAGTATTGTTTGGGAGGCGGACGGCCTGCATTCAGCTTACCGGTCACATCGCTGACCCTGTGAAGAGTTGGTTGAAATTTACGGAACTCAGCGGAACAACTCACGAGGCCAGCGATATCGCAGCAAACCATAGCAGCGCAGGATAGGTGATCCCGACAGTCAACGCGAAGATGAGCCGCAGAAACTGGAATCTAGGGAAGCTAGCAGGCGTGGAACGGGAGTCTTGGCGCGGCGCGAGGTGGTTTGTGAGTGCGATCATTAGGCCATTACATAGCGCAGCAGCGGAATATTTGGTGGTCGTTGTAAGATACAGAAGATGGAAGGGAAATATGACTGCAAATGAGGAATGAACGAGATAACTGGGTATGATTAGGAGATGTGTGATAATCGTGTTGGCCCACGTACAATATGAAGAACGGCTGTCTGTAGCCAAGCGTTGTCTGGAGATACTGCATGATAGAGTAGTCAGTAGGTTTCGATTGGATCTGGCGCAAGCTTCATACTTGCGTTAGCTGACTCTCGGCGACAAATGCGACCAAGGTGCAAGCAAAGATGGCGAAGGACCAGTTAGCGCCGACATTGGGCGGAGTAACGTTAGGATGCATGGCAGCGTCCCATGAGGCGAGTTGCGCAGTGGACCTAAGCGTGGTGCAGGAGTCAGGACTGGGTAATTTCGCGTCACATGTCCCAATTGTTTTTTGCCTAGACCGATGCTGAGAGCCCTGCTGGCGTCGAGCCGGCCGCTGCTGGCGCGTGCCCGCTTCTTCTCTCCCCCACGCGCGATCCAGCACCCGTTCCATGCCGCCCTCCGCAGCCCAGACCTCGCCCGCGGTATGAAGGTCCGCGCCTCGATCAAGACGATGTGTGAGGGGTGCAGTGTTGTCAGGCGAAAGGGACGGCTGTATGTCATCTGTTCCAAGAATCCCAAGCACAAACAGGTGCGTATCTCTGCTATCTACCGCTTGGCCTCTGACCCATCCCAACTCAGCGACAAGGTTAACGCCATACGACGGAGGGCGATATTACGGTTGACGGACCCACATCTGGAACTCATACCTTATCCCGTTCTCTTCCTGCATGCCCTCGGCCACCTCAACGCCCGCCCATGCCTGCAACGCATCGTGCGGCGCCAATGTCCAACCACTACCCCCCGTACCGCCCAAGAAGTCGGGCATGAAAACATCACATGTGTCAAATGCGGGAGAGAAAATACGTGTGAGCAAGATGCGGTCCACGAACCCGACCGGCGATGACGGGGGCAGCGCGAGGCTTTCTGCGTACAGCGACGCGCCGCCGATGATGAAGGCACGCGATATCGACCCGATTGAGCTCATGTGCGTAATTGCGGCGTCCAAGCTGCCATCTAGATGGCCTTCACCGCTGGGGCACATTCAGCGCAGTGTGTCCTGAACTAAGAGCAGACATACACGTCGTAGCTGGCGTTCCGGCTGACCACGATGTTGATGCGATTTCGGAGCGGTCTGAACTTGGCGGGGATGCTCTCCCATGTGTTTCGTCCCATTATGACCGCGTTCGACGCGCCTGCGGGCGCATGAGACGTTACGCGGGCAAAGTAGGCCATTTCCTTGGCCAGGCGCCATGGGAGCTGTGAATTTTGGCCAATGCCATTGGATTTCGTCGCTGCGACGATGATAGTAAGACGAGACATTGATAAGCAGATGTATGTAAAGTGGAAAATGCAAAGATGACAGCAAGGAGGTAAGTAAATACAGAGCGAGTAACACTTTGGTGCGCGCGTGAATCAATTCCATTTCTTCCACTCGGAGCCCGCAGGCGGCTTGACCTCGACCGTCCCCTTTTTGACCTCGTCCCAGTTCGTGCTGAGCGTGGTGCCGCCGCTCTCCTGGTAGCTCTTCATCATCGCCTTCTTCGTATCCTCGTCAGCGTCACCGAATATCTTCTGGAAGAACGAGTTGAGCGTGCTGTCGCCCCCGACGTTCGGGTCCTCCTCCGTCGTCTTCTCCTTTTCGGACGTCAAGATCTCGGTCGTGATGCCCTCCCAGTTCTTCTTGGACTTGACGGATGTGGTCGCGACGGGCGCGGCGGAGTTGGCCAGTGCTATACGCGAAGGTCAAGCGAAGGAATGGGAACCAAGTGCAGGAGACTGACGGTCAGGCGCGTCGCCGATCAAGCCGCCCCATCGCCCGACGGCGCTCTTCGCGAGGCGAATCTCGATCTTGACCTTGCCCACTGAGAATTCGCTCGCTTCCGGGTTTATCTGGCCCTTCAGTGGCTCCAGCACGAGACTCTTCTCGCCGTGGGTGTAGGAAAGCTGCCGACTGGTTGAGTTGTGTCGGCATCCAGAGGGCGCATTGACTGACCTTTCGCGGCTCGAATTTGACAGACACCTGGGCGGGATCGGCACCACGGTCGAAGATGGAGAGAGTGAGCCTCTCGTCGGTCTCATAGAACTCGTGTCTGGCGAAAGCTGCAGTATTGAACGACAGTAGACCTCGAAAAATACCTCAGAGCGGCGGCCATGGTGGTGGTAGAGTGGAGAGTTGCGTGGAGAGTTGCGTGACTTGTATTGTTGACGGGTCACCTCCAGGCAAAAGACAAGGGTCGGCTGTGTTCACTGTTCCATTAGATTCCGCCTCATTCTGCGGTGGACATCACGTGGGCGCCATCAGAAACGACGGCCAGTTCAAGTCGTCCGACGACGAGCCGCGTCTGTCCAGTGCGCGTCGCCATCGCCGCGTCCGCTGCCGGCGTTGCCAGCCGCGTCGACGAGCTCCCGAGCTAGCTCCACCCAACAGTCTCCCAACATCTGCAAACAATGGCCATCATCTCCACTTCCCCACATTGACGACCATTTGACTGCCAACGCCATGTCTGTACCAAAAGCCGTGCTCTACTACTCACCCGACTCCGTCTGGTCGTCCGCAGCCCTCCTCGCATTGTATGTCTCTGCGCTCCGAAACAGAATGCACATTCACGCGACGTAGAGAGGAGAAGGGCTACGCAGATGACGAGCTCGACCGGAAAGCGGTCGATCTAGGTGCATACCACATTGATATGTCGCTTCTTCCTTTGTTAATGCACGCTCAGGCAAGGGCGAAAATTTCTCTGTGTCATTTCTCCGTCTCAATCCAAAGGCCACCGTGCCAACACTCGTGGTCCCCTTCCACGATTCGCTCTCTGAGGACGTCGAAAGCAGATACAAGGCGCTAACAGAAACAAAGGTTTGGACATCCCGCGCGCCCCTGCATGTGTTTCTCAAAGATCTACAGGCGATCATCGAGTTTCTCGATAAATCGCGGTCCCCACTGTCACGGACACACACGACCTCCACTGCGCCGGCGCCTTCGCTCGCCCCCGCTACGATCGCGTTCAGTGCTGCAAGCAGCGCGATGGTCGACATCATACATGCGATGGAGGTCTCACCGGACGTGCTGATGCTTGTTAACGCGCGCGACGAGGCTGCACTAACGACGCTCGCCAAGACCGTGGTCCCGTTCCTCGAGGGACGACAGACGGCCCTGGCGACGCACATCTCAGACGCGGAGGCAGACAAGATTCAAGTATCCGAAAGGGTGAAAAGCTTTGGCGGGACAAGCTTAGCGAGACGGAGCAGCTGCTGAGCGTGCTGCGTGACGCCGACATCGCGGGGGACGCGCTGGACGCGGACGGCAAGACGAAGCGGGCCGAGTTCTTCACGAAGGCGAAAGCCGCGTGGGAAGTGGCCTCAAGGACACGCTGGTGAAATTAAACAAGGAGATCATCGGTCCGTATGCGCTAGGTAGGTGCTTCTCGGCCTGTGTCGGTGGGATGCCCATGGTTTGCAGGTGATCAGCTGTCGATTGCAGACTTGCATGTCGGCGCATGGATGGAACGGGTGGTGGTGCTCGCGGGCGGGGCGCGGACGGATGACGGGAGCGCCGCGGTGGGGAAGCTGGAGGCGGCCGGTCGGGGGCGGGTTTGCGCTACCAAGGGACTTTCAGGTCGTGGACGTGCGGCGTAAGGAGGGTGCGGCGGTGAGCAAGCTGGCAGGGTTCTGGGACGCGATGACGGAGCGGGCAAGTTGGAAGAAGGTGTACGTATGATAATTGTGTGTCTTCGAAATTGATAAATTACATAAGGTAGCGGATAAGTGAAGGAGGCTCTATCGAGCCGTGTGAGTGGCCACCGGCAATGCTATGGGATTTTGATGGGATCACCAGGAGTGTCCCAATTTGGACAGTCTGCCAAAATTTGGTCGACACTGGATGCACCTCGTACAGGCTGAACAAGTAACTTGGCATATGAGTTATCTGGGATAAATTGCTCAGAATTCAATTTGTTTGTATTCTCTTTGACAGATGTCTTTCAATTGTGCCTCAGCTTGAATAATGGGTTGCCGCTCATATAATTAATATAAATTTTGTAGGTTTGTCAAAGAGAATACATGTAGAATTGGTTAAAATAATATTTGGGCCTATTTCTGAGGCCATATCATGTGTGTGGTGGCCGGGTGAGGTGCATTGGATGGCTGGCAAAGGTCTTGAAAACAGGACCAAATACTGAAGTATTCACCATTCCTGAGTGTTTCTGACCTATTTTAACTTCAAAATGGTAGTTTGGCCCATCTTCAGTTATAAGAATACATTGTCTGCACCACTGGAAGGAGGAAGTAGTTTTATATAATAAAATGAGTGTTGAAGGCATTTTGCCATCAATGGACCTCAATCATGCTTAGTCAGTGCACGCTCATTGAACCGCGGTTGCCGGTGGTCAGTGTGAGCGAGAGAGAGGCAACACGCGATATCATCAATCACGTGGATTGATATATAGCGTGTGGGGGAAGAGCCAAAGGCTCTGCGCTCGCTCCGCCTGCGGCGGCTGCTGGGAGGCGACCGAGGTCGCGCTCCGTGGTGCCGCGAGGGAAAAGGAGGCAGCGCGAGAGGGCGGCTCTGAGCGCAAGAAGAGTCTCCCCGGGGAGACGCTGGGCGCACCGAGGCGTGAGCCAACTCTACCAACCAGAGCTAGAGCTCACTACAGTTGGCGAACGCGCCAAAGGCACGCCGTCGGCTTCCCTACACAGAGATCGAGCGTCGGGATAGAAAATCAGAAGAAAGGGTAGATTAAGTGGGTAGTAGGACATACAGACGTGTAAGAGTAAGGCGTTGTGAATAATGTGTCGAGAGTAAGCTAGAGGTCTAAGTCAGCTGATTGGAGGGCGATGTTGTTGGAGACACGAAAAGCTTCGAAAGCTTTTGCCACCTCCGCGATCTTGTCCTGGTCGTACGCCTTGTCCACGTTCATCAGGACGATGTGCTCGATCTTGCGCCAGTAAAGGAGGAAAGCCAGCGACATCCAGCCTCCAAGCGCTGCGACGATCTCGCAAGGGACGCCTGCAAGGAGGAGCTCGGTGGAGCCACCTATGTGGAAACTATGCCCGAAGATGGCCAGCAGCTTGGCGTCCTTCCAGATAGCGGTGCAGCGGTTGAGGAACCAGTCCTTTGTCATCGGGGTCCAGTTGCCATTCAGGGAACGGAAGGCGAAGAGGTGAGCGTTGTCGGGGATGTTAGCATTAACCTGA